>JAODAL010016565.1:0-80296 GCA_025379985.1 Phyllomedusa bahiana | reverse complement strand
TTTTGGCCGCCAAAATTACGGGAACCCGAAAAAGGCGGACTTAAAAATTTTCACAGATTTTAACCCTTTAATTATCCATGATCGGGAAATTTTCAATCACCATAAAAACCTTGCCGATTTCAACTTTGTCGATAAAAATCGCTCAACACTAAATATCATTAATTATTTCGTCTTCATATAAAATAGGTAGATACTTATTAACAATCTTTTTGATCTGATTGAATTGCCTGCTATGATCCAACACAAGAGTACACTGACTCTGTGATGAAGAAGTCACCGGTTTGACTTCTAATAGCTCATGTCTGTCTCTTTTTAGAGCCCTGTCATATGCATTTTTAAGCAGGCCTTTGGGGTAACCACGTGCAGTAAGTCTATTTTCTATATCCTTCGCCTCCTTATGAAAAGATTCAAGATTACTGCAATTGCGCATAGCTCGTAAAATTTCACCCA
This sequence comes from Phyllomedusa bahiana, assembly GCA_025379985.1. Lineage (NCBI taxonomy): Eukaryota > Metazoa > Chordata > Amphibia > Anura > Hylidae > Phyllomedusa > Phyllomedusa bahiana. Next base: position 79,846 of record JAODAL010016565.1, on the reverse strand, counting down.
TAGGCACTGATTTATGGTGGATTTATCATGAAAGCTGTTGAAGTGCAAAATTGTATTGCCTGATTAGATTTTTCTATACGTAATGAGCTGATGACTTGTTGGTTTGCGCCTTCCAGTTTAAGATCCAAAAAGCATACTGTATGTGCACTAGAATTAGATGTAAATTTTAAATTGAAGATGTTATTATTGGCATACATAACGAAAGAGGGCATGGCAGATACATCTCCCTTCCAAATAATTAGAAGATCATCGATGTATCTGCCATACCTCTCGATCTGATGTGCAAAAGGATTGTCAGTAGAGAACACATAGAGCTCCCCCACCAAACATAGGGGAAGGTTAGCCAATGAGGGCGAAAATTTTGCCCCCATTGACACCCCCGTACGTTGTAAATAAAATGAGCAATTAAAAGAGAAGTAGTTGTGAGACATCAAGAAGTCGACAACTCTAAGTATGTAATTGCTTAGCTCACTAGAATAATTGCTGTATTTCCGTAAATGGAAGGAAATAGCTTGTATTGCCACATAGTGTGGAATACTGGTGTATAAAGACTCAACATCTAATGCAATCCATTGAAAATCAGTTTGCCATATTTTGTGTTGTAAAGATCTAAGTACACATTTGCTGTCTTGTAAATAACTCGGGACCCGTGTGACGAGAGGTTGTAAAAGTGAGTCTACCCACTTGCATAGTCTCTCTAAAAAAGAGCCTATGCCCGACACAATTGGTCTCATTGGTGGAACAGTAGGGTTTTTATGGGTTTTTGGTAATCCGTATAACACTGGAATTTTCGGGTTATCACATTTAATGTAATTCGCTTGACTACGACTAAGGGTCCCTAGCATGACTCCTTCCTCTAGTAATTTATATAGCTCTTTATTAAAATGCTGTGTAGGGTCATTATCTAATTTATAAAGGTGGATATGTCATCTATAAGGGGATTGATATAACTACAATAGTCCTCTTTGTCAAGTACCACAATAGTGCCCCCCTTATCCGCCATTTTTATTTCAATTGAATGCATAGACTCTAATTGTTTTAAGGCTGTCTTATGTGATGATTTCAAATTAAAGGGGGAACCTTTCTCTACTCTACTATATAATGCTCGAAGTTCTTTTTCCACTAAGAGCTGGAACTTATCCATCGCAAGTGTCCTAGAGTGGATCGGATAAAACTCTGGATTGGATGTGATAAAATTATTAGATTGTGTGACTATAGTTTGATGTGAGACATTTTCAAATTCTAAGTCATTTAATGAAGATATAGCTATTTGTTCGGAAAAAGAAGGATAGTCGCACATGATATTAGTGGCAATATTTGCACTACTATTACAATATTCACTCGCAGAGGTGTTGCCCATGTCGGTGTCCTGCCAGAAGTGTCTTTTTACCGTAAGTAATCTTATAAATTTATTGATATCTTTCATGGTTGTAAAAAGACCAAAATTCTTCTCTAAGGCATAATTAAGACCTAATGAGAGGACATCGACATGATCTTTAGAAAGGGCAACGGAAGAGAGATTAAGTACATCCAAGGTATGTTCTTTGGTTATTTGTGTTCCATTAACCGAGTTAGCATCCTTGCTTTGCGTCCTTTTTGGATGTTTCCGTCCTCCTCTGTGTTGTCGTTTTTTGATTGTGATCGCTTTTTATTTTTAGGATTTTTGTAATATGAATGTCCAGTTCCAGAGCTGGTGGTTGCAACACTGTCCCGGGAAGTATCCATAGAGGTATCTGTGTTTTCTGACGAATCTGAGTTTCTTGGATCAAAACTTACTCTTTTATCTTTATTTTTCCATCGTTTATTTCTGTGCGGACTTTTCAGAATAGATCTTGGGTTGTGCCAACTGGAGGTACGACGCCCCCACTCATACACCTGATCATGGGTGTAGTCATCCATATCGCGTTGGAATTTTATCTTTTTGGATTCCATAATTGATTCCTCCAGTTGGGAAATATTGTCTTGTAACTTCTTAAGTTCCCGAGTATAGGATGAAAAGTCCTGATACTGAGCAATTTCAGACTCCAGTCCTTCTATTGTAGATGATAAATCCTCTAGTTTGGTTTCCTCATATTTTACAATGAGATTCATGAGTAACATCTTCTATTTAAAATTTACATCTAATTCTAGTGCACATACAGTATGCTTTTTGGATCTTAAACTGGAAGGCGCAAACCAACAAGTCATCAGCTCATCTACGTATAGAAAATCTACATCAGGCAATACAATTTTGCACTTCAACAGCTTTCATGATAAATCCACCCATAAATCAGTGCCTATGGGTGAAATTTTACGAGCTAGGCGCAATTGCAGTAATCTTGAATCTTTTCATAAGGAGGCGAAGGATATAGAAAATAGACTTACTGCACGTGGTTACCCCAAAGGCCTGCTTAAAAATGCATATGACAGGGCTCTAAAAAGAGACAGACATGAGCTATTAGAAGTCAAACCGGTGACTTTTTCATCACAGAGTCAGTGTACTCTTGTGTTGGATCATAGCAGGCAATTCAATCAGATCAAAAAAGATTGTTAATAAGTATCTACCTATTTTATATGAAGACGACATAATTAATGATATTCTGATGGAAGGTCACCGTATAGTCTCATGTAGAGCCAAAACCTTGGGGGACTCTCTCACTTCAAATAATTTTCAAAAATATCTCCAACAACCAACATGGCTCAAATTTAAAGGCTTCTTCAAATGCGGCACTAATCCCTGTCGCACATGCAGATACGTATTACAATGTAAAGAATTTAGTGACTCGGAAAATACTAGAAAGTTTCCCATTCGGAGCTACATGAATTGTAATTCCCATCACATAGTTTATGGGGCAATATGTCAATCGTGCAATCTACTTTATGTAGGCAGTACCATTAGGAAACTAAAAGTGAGATTTCTTGAGCACATTAATGATATCAACACCAATTCATTTAGAAACAAATCCAACTTAACTCATCAATTTATACAAACCCATAACTGTGAATTCAGCACCTTAAACATATTTGGCATAGAACAATGTGCACGTTCCAACAGAGGTGGGGATTTGGAACATCATCTCAGGGATAGAGAGGTATATTGGATTATGACATTAAACACCTTGGTCCCATATGGATTAAATTTACGACGAGAAATTATGTTTCATTATTAATGTAATCCAATTCAATATTCTAGATCTTATTTTGTTTACTTGTTTTATTCACATGTTTAATATTGTATGTTGTAGTTTGTTTATCTGTATGTGCCTTTATTACAATGTGTCATCTATGTCATATTACATTATATTACATATCACACTAGATGACCATTGCTTCTATTGCTGCCCTGTGTTGCAGCTGCTCCGCTTCATACTGCGTCCGATTGCCATGCCATCTTTTTGCCACTTGTTTAGCATTTCTCTTGTGGCTTTTTTTTCTTTTTTTCTTTACCTGCGCTTCTGTGCGTGTTCGGGCTTTCACCTTGCCGGCTCGCGCATGCGCACAACTGCGGGATTTCGTTTGCCAGCGCTATGCTGTTCTACGCAGTGCGCATGTCCGGACATGGTGTCATTTCCGGCTGCACTGCGGATTGTTTGATGTGTCTGGCGAGGGGACGCGGCCGGCTGTGGCGCCGCGGCAGTACAGGGTAAGGATTGGCGGGCATTTGATTAAGCAATTGTGTTTACATGTGTGGGTATTTGTGTTTGCATTTAAAACGAGTATTTCACTTGTTTAAAACATGCTATGAGTAAGGGTGTGTGTTCTTTAAAGCCCGAAACGCGTCAGCTCTCTCCCTCTGTGACTGATCACTATCTGTCATTACTACTGGCGAGTGCTCTCTTGGATACCAATTTTTAATTTTTAATATGATTCAATAAATATTGATATATTTTAAGCATATACTGGTGCGTGCTGGATACCTCCTAATGAAGTTGTGATACTCCTGCCGTCTCTTGGGACTGTGCATCCGTGCATTGCATCTCATGCAGTATTGTGGGCTGGCTTACCTTTTCTGTTCCTCTGTGCCTCCTCCAAGCATAGGTCTGACTACATGGGGGTGAGCTGATTAATGACTGTTGTCTCTATTGGTCGCACTATTCCATCAAATCTGACAGAATCTGTAACAGAGCTTCCAATGCATATATAAACAGGGTCTTCACTCTGCATTGTATAATGCTGTATATTTAATTATTATTTTAAAGACTTACCTTGACTGCTTTACTTTTACATTAATATTTTGTACCAAAAACAAATTCCTTCAGAATTAACAGTAGTTCCCCTTACAGTGTGGCTTTACTCATTCCTCTAGCAGTTACAGCAGGGCTTCACCCACTTTCCCACAATAATCACAGCACTGTCAAATCTTTCTAGCTGGTCTTTTTACCATCGACAATGATGTTTCTGCTCTTGGAAACTTAATGATGGGATAATAATAGAGGTGTAATATATGTATCCTAACAGTGTATTTTAATGTTCTTTTATTTACTTTGTACAACCAGGCATACAAAGTAATATATATTATAATGGTAAACTGTAATACCAATAGATAATGCTATTAGGCTAGGTTCACACGGCTTATTTCGGAGCGTATTTACGGACGTATTTACATCCGCAAATACGTCCCGAAATACGTTTCAAATAATGAACAATTAGATTAGCATTGATTCCAATGTAAAATACGCCTCGTCATTCACACGAGGCGTATTTTCGCGACGTATTTGCGGGCGTAAATACGTCTGTAAATACGATCGTAAAATTAAGTCCCCTGTCACTTATTGAGGCGTATTTTGCAACGTAAATCCCCATAGTAAAGAATGGGGAATGTATTTACAACGCGAAATACGTGCCACACTTTGTGACACGTATTTGAAATGTATTTCGGGACGTATTTGCGTCCGTAAATACGTCCCGAAATAAGCCATGTGAACATAGCCTTAGAGCAAATAATTTTGTTCACTGAGCTAGACCTCCTATAAAGGAGATGCTCTGCAGTACTGGTTTTAAGAACATCATACAGAAATGGATTACGGTACCTCTCTTCACTCAGGTCCTTTAGTAAACGGTGTCTATTAAGGTAATTTAGACATGTGGATGGTACCTGTCAGGGATCCTTTTTTCTATGCTTCCCCTGGAGTTGTTCCTCGGTCATGTATGGGAAAAGTCTGTTGTCTTGGTTGTGTCAAATAGGGAACTAATTACAGTGTTGTGGTCTATGCTAATGATGCATTATTCTTAATTTCCAATCCGGCCACTTCTCGCCCTAATTTGAGTGAGTTTTAAAAAACACATAATAGTAGGTTAATTGTAATCAGTACTTCATTTGCAGTGAAGTTCTCCTCCACTTTCTAGAAGACTATGAATGTATATTGGAGGTCCTGTGCAAGATAATAGACAACATGGTAAGAAGATGAGACTATTATTCTCCTGAAGGGTAACTTGTTACAAAAATGGGATTCTGCTATCTTTGTCTACCAGGTGGAATAAAATGACCATATACACAAAGAAGTTTGTGGAAGATGATAATGTTGGAATTAAATCATTGCTGACAAATCTATGTATCATATGGTAGCAGTTACTATATGTTTTGCTTTCAGCTTTGCCATGCTTGAACTCAAAACACTAGGTACGTTTTTCATCCTAATATCCTCTTTGATAAAAATATAAAACTGACTAAAAGTGTATTCCATACATTAATATGACACTGCATTTATCCTACAATGAAGGGCAGGATGCATTCTCAGATGGTGTATTCCTCAACACAATGGGGGCAAGTGGAATCATGTTCCTCCCCACAGAAGGGAGTCTCCGAGAAGGAACCCTTAGCTAGGATATATCCTGTTGACACATCATGAATGCTAGTGGGCTATATATAGAATTACATAGTATGGTTGAAAAACCTTCCAACAAGTTCAGTCAAGGGTGAAGTAAAGATGTGGAGTATCATCAGTAACTTTAGAACTTTATTTCCTCCCTATTAATCCAGAGGAAGGTAAGAAACCCATAAGGCATAAACCAATCTGTCCTAAAATGGAAACTATTTGCTCCTGATACTTTTAAAGTTCAGAAGTTTTTAAATGGTTGACCTGCTCTATATGATCTGTCAAAAGTGAAATTCTGTACTGTAAGACAAGTTCCATCTTTACACATTGATGAATATTGGTTCTGCTGCTCCACACAAGCAACACACCTGACACATTCCTGAATTGTTCTCTTTTGAAGACCATATCTGAACGTTTCAATGCTTTTTAAGCCATCTAAAAAAATGTTGCTGTCCAAATATAAACATAGTCCATGCCATCTGCTATAGGTTTCAGAACCCATGGATAAGGTTACTGTGCTGTTTGAGAGGTCACAAAGATTTATAACACAAGTAGTACCTAATCCCCCAAACCCAAAAGTATAACTTATAATACAAGTACAGTGTCGCTTACATGTATCTGTTTTCCATGGATTGTGACAGTAAAAATCTTGAGGGAGAAATCTGAGAAAACGACAGTTGATGTCAGTTTTATATTCTGTACTTCCATCCATTAATAATGATGTATTCAGTGCATGAGGCGTATTGTCATATGTACAAGAAATTGCCTCAGAACTGACTTATAAATGTCATTAAAAGTAGCTCATCAACTGAGCTTGTGTCATTCTCCTTGCCTAACTAATAATGATCAGTCTGTTCTCTAGCGCAGACAGGGCATAAAATAGGACATTTTTACATTCATATTTGAAAACCGTGAGGCAGCTGATAAAATCCATTTTCTCTTCCTGAAGGAACTGTGTGTAGTGATTAGTGAGTGTGGACATTCCTGTGTTTTATCTTTTATTATCATCAATTTATAATTCACTTTTGGCTATGTCCACACGGTTTCTTTTAGACCGTATTTCAGGGCGTAATTGCCCTGCAGTGCACCCCGAAATATGTCCTGTAGTTATGGCAATCATAGCTCTCATATAGAGCTACGCTTACCTGCCCTCTTCCCCGGCGCATATTGAACACAGACAGAAAGAAGTGACATGTCAGGGATAATGTGTTTTAGAAGAACACGCTGATCAGCGTGTTCTTCTAAACACACGGCGTCTTGTGGTGCACACAGGTACATGGCGTGAGACGCCGTGTGAACATACCCTTTGGGTATAGTACACGCCGCAATATGCCGGGTGCTTTAGAACCACCGCTAATCAGCGCGTCTTTCCAAAACACGGGCTGAGCGGCAACCCACCAGCCCCATTGACATGCATTGTTCACGCCGCGTAATTGGGGATAGGTTTCTTAAAATTCGTATTGTACGTGAGGAGGGAAGACACGTAATCCATAGCTCTCTATGAGAGCTATGAATTACAATGATTATGGCATGCATTTTGCCATGTATAACGCGAAATATGCGTCGAAATGCGCGCAAAAATAAGCCGTGTGAACATACCCTTAGTCTTCACATTTAGAATAGAGGTTTTTGGTTTTTTTTTTTAAGAAAAAAAAGTTAATTCTGTAGTTTGCTGGTTACCTGTGATATAGAGCAAAGTATGGAATGCTTTACAATAGTAAATGTAGCCACCTCTCTTTTTATAGCTGTAAATAGGTCTAAAGCGTAAAATAATTTTCACATCACGTATTTTGTGAAACAGAATTCTGAATTTTAAGAAACCTATCCCCAATAACGCCATTACTTAAACAGACTATAGGAAAATACTGATGCAAAGCTTAAGACTTGATTTTAACAGTAATGAATTAGATATGAACAATATTTTAAGCATTTGATTAATTTTAGGAAAAAGCCATGTAAGGATCCTGATGAGAAAGAAGTATGAAATGCATCCAAAGAGTGCTAAAACCATAGAGTCTGGAGGACTGAATATAACTGTATAGCTGAGAAAAAAAAACCTTTTCATAATTTTTTATATTCATATTTTGCTTGATATGTAAAAAGGAGGTAAAAAAAATAAATACCCCTCCCTCAAAAAAAAAAAAAAAAGGCATGTCATCATTCCATTGAAAAGCTTTTATACTACTAGGATGTAGTTGATGCAGAGGGAGGCAAAAACATCCCTTGAATCGTATGGACTCAAAGTGGAAAAACTGCTTACTGGTCAACATTCTACAGCCATACCAGCACTCCTATATACATTATTGTAGTTTTACAAGAAAGCAGGGAGGTAGCAGATAAACATGGGGCCCCATAGCAAAACTTGGGATGTATCCCCTTTATCATGGCTACCTTCAGCAGCAAGTTCCTGATATGAAAAGCTACACTATGCACCCTCCTTTTCTATAGCCTCCCAGTGATCAGCATTAAAGGGAACCTGTCACATTGAACACGCTATTCTGTCTGCACCATATTGTAGAGCAGGATGAGCTGAGCAGATTAATATACAGTTTTGTAGGGAAAGATTCAGTAGCACTTGGGAGTTTATTGATGTAACTTACTGCTTATTCTGGGACAACTAATCTAGTGGATGGTGTTATCAGTGACTGAGAGCCTTCCTTGTATATGTGTGTTGTGTGTATACAGAGATCAGAAAGTCACTGAAAAGACTGCCTACTGGTCTCCTTAACCCAAGAGAAGCAGAAAGATAAATTAAAGGGGTTTTGCCACCATGTAATGTTGATGTGGGAACCTCCAAAATGGTTATTTAATCACTTTTCTAAATATATGTGATTAAAAAAAGTGAAAACTCTGAGAGCTACAGCATTTCTCAATCCCCCTTAGTTACCTCAATGCTTTCCCTAGTCACGACCCAGGAGCTGACAGGCCGCGCTTGCGTGAAACAGTTCTTATCTGATGACAGGCAAAATGAATGAGCTTTTAAGGCACCGGGTAGACAGTGCAATCTGAGGCTGTCTTGCTATATTGAGAATCCACTCTTGTACTGTTTATTATTTCACTTAAGTTTTTGAGACGCTCCCTTGGATTCCTCACTTACCCCCTCCCTCTCTCCGCTGCAGCTTCATGACTCAGCGTGATTTGTTGACATCTAGCTCCTGTCAGCACCAGAGCAGGATAAGTGCCATCTTGGCAAATCCCCTTTAACTGCAAGTTCTATTTAATCTTTCCCCACAAAAGCAATCTGCTCAGCTCTTCCTGCTCTATAAGGCTATGTCCGCACGCCGTAATTGTGGCGCGTACAGTATGGCCGCAATACGCCGGGTGATTAGGGATCAGTGCATACTACCGAAGCACGGGGGGCCGGCACTTCGCCGGCCCAGAGAGAATCATTACCAGCGGCGTATTATTATCTCCCCCCTCGGCGTATTCGCCGAGCAGGGAGAGGAGACGTAATCCATAGTTCTCTATGAGAACTGTGGATTACCGTAATGAATGGGCCGTTTTCAGCCCGTAATTTGCGTATTCCGGCGCGTAATTACAGACTGAAATACGTCCCATTTTAAGCCGTGTGAACATGGCCTTAGGGCGCATAGTATGTGCCGCAATACGCTGGGTGTTTTAGAAGCACGCGCTGATCAGCTCCTAATTCCAAAGCAGGGGGGGTGCATTGTCAGCGGAACGAAAGGGCCGCAAACAATTGACATGTCACTTCGCTCCTCAGGCGTACGGTACAATCGTATTGTACGCCCGGGGAGACTATGCGTAATTCATAGCTATGAATTATTGTAATTGCGGCGTGCATTTAACCTCTTATAAAGCACAATACGCGGCACAATAAGCCGTGTGAACATACCCTAACTTGTGCCTGGAGATCAGATATCATGTTCAATGTGACAGGTTTCCTTCATATAAGCCCTGCAGCATTTTTTTCTTGCCTATATATTACAGCAGAGTATTTTAAGAAAGACCTACATTACCTATATTTTATTCTATGTCGTGGGTATAACTTTTTAACTCATGTTCATTATATGGGGCATCTGCCATCTTGGCTCCTCCTTCCCCTTTGATACAGTTCCTCTAATGCATTCTCACATACAGCCCATTATGGCTTTTGCTTTTAGAGGCACAAGGTACTGAGTCTCATTACACTGCATTTGCCTTGCTCTAGATCCTATATAAAGGCAGGAAGTGATAACTTGTGTACTTTAGTTATAAATCTGACCTAGCTCAGGTTGCAGAGTCTTCAGTGTATTTTATGTAGTTTGATACCACTTTTCTGATTGTTATATCCCATTCAAATCATGTTTTCGATCTCCAGCGGTTGTATTTTCGGGATACTTAGAAAAGGCTATCCCAACCTAAACCATAGATGTTGAGATCTATCTATGTGCTGGATACAAAAGCGTAGTAGACTATTCTTTTCTGTCTGGCACAATTGTGACAAAGGGCAAACATACTCCAATACAGTTTACATTTTCCCAATAGATTCGTATGGTCCTGCCAAAGTAATCCACCATTTTCAAAGTATCCTGATGGAAACCACTGACAGAAGTCAAAAGTGTGATGGGAATGGGGCCTTTGCGATGACAAGAGAAGCCTATCTACTAGGAGCAGGTGGAAGAGCCGTCTGAAGCCCAGAATAAGAGAGTTTTTAAGCTCCCTGAAGGCAGAGGACCCATGTTGCAAAAGCTGCGGCCACCAATGGCTGTACAAGATTGCCAGTGGCATCACTGTTTCTCCAATAATTTCAAGCAGGCATTAGCAGCTGCAGCTTTGGGCGCACCTGGCTTCTGGCACCATGGATCCTACTAAGACCCTGCAGCTAAAAAGTCTATAGACTTGCCCACTATATTGCTGCACTCCTCCCTAAGATAAAGCAGAAGGGCTGTATTTAGCAAAACTCTATGCCTGGGAGACATACAGTTGGAGTTTGGTGGAGAGGGACTGGTCTAAGACCTGCCATAAGGTAATTTTATTAATGCTGATGTAATCCTGTAGTTCCTGTAGGAAAAATACAGTTAACATTACAGTTAGATTGGTACTCCCCTAAATGATTTGTTTAACCAATCAATTCTAACAGGAGATGTTCTTAGGATTTAAGGAGGGAAAATGTTGGTCCGTAACTACAGACCAGTTAACTTGACATCCATAGTACTAAAAAATAATATAAGCTCTCCTGAAGATGAGGATAAACTGACCACCTATCAAACAACTCAGACAAAAAAAAGCATGGTTTCACTGAGGGCATATCATGTTAAATTAAGTGATTTCTTTGATTATGCTACAGCAGTATTGGATAAAGGTTGCGCTGTGGATATCGCCTATCTGGATTTCAGCAAATGCTTCGATACAGTTTCATATTAAAAGCTCATCGATAAATTGTTGAAAATTGGATTTAATCCCAGGATAGTTCATTTGATTTGCACTTGGTTAAGTGAGAGTTTTCAGAATGTTATTGTTAATGGTATGCATTCTAAGCAGAGGCTGGATACAAGTTGCGACTGTAATGGAAAAATATCTATATCTAAATGTTAATGAATGTTTGAGGCCACAAAATTCTTCATTTCTAAAGTAAAAGTCATAAATTTGTGGCCTTTATTCTCTATGTCTGGTTAATAGAGGGTCAACGGTTACAGACTACCAAGAAAGAAAAAGCACTTGATATTTGGCCCAGGTTGTATCAGATTTACAAGGTAAGCAGATGGAAGTCTGTTTACCCAACTAAAACCAGCTCAGAGTGGTAATCTGCCTGACTGCACAGATTGCTAGTGCGCCGGGCAGTCATAAGGCTACCTGCCACTGGCTGACTGCTCTTGGAATGATTGTTGGCAGAGCTAGGTCATTGGGAGAACTGTGCAGTTCTACTTGGGTAGATTGACAGGAGTGTGAATTGGCTTAAAACTGCAGTGAGAAGCTGTTACAACTTAATATCCTTGATATGGCCTATTATACTACACAGTAAACTACACAGATTTAGGGCAACTAACTTAATGTGCTCTAAGATTTGTGGATACTGAGCACAAGTCATTACATTTCTGAATGACCACATGTGTATCCCTGAAAACTACTACTAAATATTAGCTAGCTATTAAGACCTCTTCTCTACATGATGGGATACAATCTGTCAGTAGCTCACTGCCTCTCAAAAAACGGATAAGTAAACATGCAGAATATAAGTAGCACAAACTTTGGGACAAATGGATAAATTCCAAATATGTGTTGAATTGAAAAATGTCTCACTTGCCAGTATAATTGCTTTGTTTTATGGCTTGTCCGTTGGTAAGATGATAAATCACAGCAAAGGGGGCGTGGTCCGACCCTAGACTGCAGTTTTAGGTGTAGAACACACAAATAAGCTTACAGCTGCTATACTAAATGATTTAGGTAATACAAACCAATTGCAAAAGTACTTATTTTTTACTGTCCCCATCATTACAGATATCTTTGTAGCAAGAAAACCCCTTTAAGCTTCTTTATTCAGAGATGAAACTTACAAAAAAAAAGGGGAGTTTTAGTCATGCTTACATCCATTGGCTTTTTTTCTGGCGGTTCATAGAAGTTACAGGGGACACTGTTTATTGCTTGTTCTCCTCCCGTAGATAAGCGATCAGACTGAGATCACATGACACATTTTATCCTTTTCCTGGGGCCAGGATAAAAGAAATTAAACAGAAATTATGTAATGAGCTGGTAGTATATGTAAATTAAAACAATATGCTGGAGTGGTTCTCTTTCCCTTCCATCATTCAAAGTAATGCATACACCTATCTTTGAGTGGAGATAAGCTGCCTAAGGCCATGTTCACAAGGCTTATTTGGGCGCGTATTTCAGCCCGTAATTCGCGGCGTACTGCACGAATTACGGGCTGAAATGCGTCCCAGTCATTACGGTAATCCACAGTTCTCATAGAGAACTATGGATTACGTCTCCTCTCCCCGCTCAGAGAATCCGCCGAGCGGGGAGAGGTGACATGTCATTTACTAGCGGCATATACGAGCTGCAAGTAATGATAGTCTATGGGCCGGCGAGGTGCCAGCCCCCGCTCCGTCCACACGGCGTAATTGCGGGGTGTAATTACACCCCGCAAGTAAGCCGTGTGAACATGGCTTAAGATGCTGGACCCCATGACTCCTATGCCATTAACCAGGTGGTTATGCCTATGTGGACAGAAGACATTATTTCTATGAAAAGATTAAGTGAATCTATTTTGTTTTTATTTAGCTTTTTCTGTAAAACACAATATATATTAAAGAACTAATATTTTGTTTTAGGATAAAATTACGTTTCTGTAGTAAATATACTTTGACAATAATACATTTCAACAAGTGAAACCTTAAAAATAAACATTAACCAAAGTAGTATAAAATTTTACTTTCTCCAAAAGTGATCTTGCCCTAATTATAAGTTGAAGACTGCAGCAACATAAAACCTGAAAAGGTAAAAAAAATAATTGCTACACTGTCAAATTGGTGCATTTGGTGTGTGAGCCATGCATGTTATTTGTTTTACATTTGTTGCCAAAGAGGCAATACATCACACAATTCTTTACATATAAAATTAGACAAATTCTCTCTTTAGCCAGGAATGAAATTATGAAATCGTGACAGAAGAATCAAATGGTATGAAATCTAACACAGTCCGATAGTCTGGTACAAGTTAGAAAAAAATACAGTAACAAAGTGTATAAGTTCAGTTTGGCAATATTGCATGTCCTTTCCTAACAACCTTTTCGTTTACCAGTTCGAGTCTGGTCATAGGGTCAGGCAGTCACAATAGAAGACACAATTAACACAACTGGAACAGAAATCCATGGATACCATGTACAGCTTCTGTGTGTCACATACATGTAGCTAGAGAAACTGAACATAATTTTGTGGAATAAGCCCTCGTCTGCCATTCAACGTTCCTTCCAACCATCCGGGTTCTCTTGAGTTATGTACTTCAAAAAAGAAGAAGAAATGCTAAGTCACTTTCTGCTGAAGTTGTGTAAACATATTAACATGTTATTTTAACATTGCAAAGGTAAGACAGACCTAATATACTCCATATACCTAAAATCCAGTAGCTATCTACATATATACTGTACATGCAAAGAAAAAAAAAAGAAAAATTTAAACAGCTCAACACAAATTTCTTCAAATTAAACACAAAATGTCACTTTTAGACATTACTGCAGTCTCATAATTATTCTACCCACACTGAAACAAAAAATGGAAGAATGAAGCATATACTGAACACTGTGCAGTGGCTGTGGGTATGTGATGCTCTTTTGCTTCCACTGCCATGGGAAACCCCAGTGTGAGGAGGCAAAATGGATTCTGTCTCAGAAAATTCTAGAAGAAAACTTCAAGCCCTCTGTGATGAAGCTGTAGCATGGGTGTCATTGGACCTTTTACCAGGACAATGATCCTAAGCATACCTCAAAGTCCATGAAGGCTTGGTTTTAGTAGAACTCTTGGAAGATAAATCACAATTACCTGACTTGAACCCTATAGTGCATCTTTGATAAAACTTGAAGGTGGTTACAGCACGCAAACCCAAGAATAGTATGAAGCGCGTCATAACACAAATAGGCTGCTGTACAAAATACTTAAGACACTTGTAATGAAGAGAGTTGAAGAATTCAGATTCTGCAGCAGTGGCAATTTGTGTTGAATTTAGAGAAGTCACTTGTTACAGTAGTTGTGGTGAGCTAAAGTGTTGTTCTTTGATTGTTTTTTGTAAACAGCTGAAAATGTTTACATTTTGCACATAAACCTAATATGCAATAGAAGTTAAATACATTTTGATTAATTCTGATACATTGTGTAATGTAAAATACTCTGTAATACTCTGTTATTTAAAAGAGCTGCTTTGCCCGTCTCTATGTCCACCTAGTTCTTTCTGAACTAGCAATGTGTTGGCCTTAAAACTAACATGTCAAAATATCTTTATTAAAGGGGTTTTGCCAGGACGAGAGTTCCTTACCTCCTTATTAGCACAGAGTAGAATATAAACAAATCACGCTGAGTCATAAATGCTGCAGGGGTGAGAGGGAGGGGGTGAGCAAGGAGTGAGGAATAAGGGAGCGTCTCAAAACTTAACTCAAATAATAACATTACAACAGTGGATTATCTATACAGCAAGACACAGGCTCATACACTGCACTTTGTCCCCAGCCCCTTGAAAGCTCATTCATTTTCCCTGTCATCAGATAAGAAGTGTTTCACGCAAGCTCGGCCAGCTCAGCTCCTGTCAGCTCCCCTGGTCGTGTCTAATGCAAACTTTCAGGTAACGAAGGGGGACTGCGCAATGCTGTAGCTCTCACAGGCTTCACTTTTTGTAATCACATATATTTAGAAAAGTGATTAAATACCCATTTTGGAGGATCCCACGTCAACATTACATTGTGGCAAAACCCCTTTAACCTAAAACCCAAATTCATACAAATCTTTCTGCAAGTTTTACCCTTTCATTGCCAATGATGAAATATTTACATTTACTGTTCTTTTCTTGTTGTGGCTTCCAGTACATCTGAATATGGCATTAGAGACATTATTGTATTAGTAAAAGGACATCACTAAGATCACAATATTTCGTCAGTCACAGGGAATCACAGAATTAGCTAAAGCAGCTTTACATTTGTAGAACTCACCAAACAACTCTTAACTACATAGGAACTAAAACTAAGAGGGTTGAGAACTATTGTGGTCATATGTAAATCTCTAGGGCGACATGTATGAATTCGAATGCGTACCTTTTTTTTTTACTTGGCGCCGACACCACAGTTCTAAATAGATATAGAAGAATGTAGAATACGACAGTATGAAGATTTTTGGCGCATTACATAGAGCTTAATGCACCAAACTTTGTATGGGCAAAGAGTGTAATGCGCCAAACTTGGCGCACTAAGCTCTATGTAATGCGCCAAAAATCTGTCGTATTCTACACTCTTCTATATCTATTTAGAACTGTGGTGTTGGCACCAAGTAAAAAAAAAGTACGCATTCGAATTCATACATGTCGCCCTCTTAATGTTTCAATGCTTGGATTATGAGAGTGTAGAATACGACAGATTTTTGGCGCATTACATAAAGCTTAGTGCGCCAAGTTTGGCGCATTACACTCTATGCCCATACAAGATTTGGCGCATTACACTCTATGCCCATAAAAGATTTGGCGCATTAAGCTCTATGTAATGCGCCAAAAATCTTCATACTGTTGTATTCTACATTCTTCTATATCTATTTAGAACTGGATTGTCGGCGCCAAGTAAAAAAAAAAGTACGCATTCGAATTCATACATGTCGCCCCTAGTCTTTATGTAGAGTTAAGGAATGCACACACGGCGTAATTTTAGCGCGCATTTCACCGATTATTTGAGCTTAATACGCGGCGACATGCACGCCGCAATTATGGTAATCCAAAAACTATGGATTACGCCTCGTCCCCTCGCGCGTACAATATGATCGTTGTACGCTCGGGGAGATAAGTGACATGTCAACTATTTACGGCGATTACGGCCCCCGTGCTGATCAGCGCGACGACTCCCAAAACAACCCAAGTACTGTACGTGCCGCAATTACGCTGTGTGAACATACCCTTAGGCTCTAACTTCTAAATTAAAGAGTTAATACAACGTGACTGCTTTCCCCAGAAACAGTGCCACACCTGTTCACTGGTTGTGTCTGGTGTTGCAGCTCAGCACCATTCATTTCAAGGCAGATGAGCTGCAGTACCAAACAGGCACAGGTGTGGAGCCATTTCTGGAAGCCATGTTTGTCTAATCCTGGACACCTATTTTATATTATTTAATAAGTTTAAGCTGTCTGAAAAGCCTGAAATAAAATCATGTTAGGCAGGGCTGTAAAATAGAAAACATAAGCATGTAAGTTACCAATAAAGTGATCTATAATAACACTGGGAATCATAAAGCACTATCTAGCCATAAACAGAAAATAGTGTGCCTCTTGCTAATTAAAGCACTTTTCATTTACCTTACTTTCCATGTAATGCACTTTTAAGTGCAGTACAATTTTTAACAGCATGCAGTATATATCTCTTTATAGTGAAGCAGAAAGAAACATTCCTTTTAATTAATTACAAGGTATGGCGCACTTATTAGCATTGACTATCAAATCAGAGCTACGACTGAGGCAACCTATGAAACCCTCTAAAACACTAATGGATTGCAATATATGCATTACCTACTCATTAAACTAAGACTTGTAACAAAGGAGGGTGGGAGGGGAATTGAAGTAATAGCAATCTGAAATGCATCATGTTAAAGCAAGGACATAACATTTTCTAAAAATTCAAAACAAGGAGACCGGGCAAGAGCTGTGGTGGTTATTACAGGGTAATTTAGCCAGAGAGCCTCAACAGCATAACAATGGCGGTTATGGGCATCTTCATATCGGGTCTTATTTAGCAGCATCATAAAGCCTCAGTAACGTGACAAAACAACATGTGACTAATGTAATACATGCAACATAGGAATTAAAGACTAGAAATAGATGTTGCATACTATCTCTGTGAACAAAGATCTGTGGAATTACAGAAAACTTTTTAAATACGAGTCTAGGAGAGAACCAACAATGCCAGAAGTAGTTATTGAAAAGGGCACCCAGACAGGATGCTTTTTTATATACATTTAATCAAATGCTTATATCCAGATAATCCATGAATAATGTTAGTGTAGCACCACCTGCTGTTCCTTCTCACTAGCTGTACCATGTCCATGTGAGGAAAGGTACAGAGGTGGACACACATGCATGCTTAGGATTCCTCCTCTCTCTTCTCCACTGGGAATGTGGGGGATTCTTAACGTGGGCAGCAACAGGACTCTGGGAAACAAAGACAATGCTGCAGCTTCATAGGAGATGCTAAGCTGAAGTCTTCTCATCTGCCAAGCAGAGGAGATACTGCAGTGTCAGAGGCATCTGGCTCACCACACAAGAGCTCCCTACACTATCATGCTATTGTTTTTGTGTCATTTTTATGAAGTTGCCTTTGTTCATAAGTGAGGGCTCCAAGCAGTGTCATAAGGCAATGGAATGTGACTGCTGCAGCCAATCAGCGATTGGAATGGTGACGTCCTGTTTGGAAGAAGACCAGGAGAAAAGAGAAGAGTAAGGTCTTACAGGGAGGAGAGGTGAGTATACATTTTTTTTTTTTTTTTTTTTTTAAAGGGCAGCAGTATCCTAACCAAAATTTTTCTTTTAAAAAAAAAACATTAATCGGAGAACAAGGAAGAAAGGAAATTAGTTCTAGACTGGATCGGGGTGAGGCACTGGATGTCATATATCTCGATTTTTCTAAAGCGTTTGATACTGTGCCACATAAAAGGTTGGTAAGTAAAATGAGAATGCTTGGACTGGGGGAAAATGTGTGCAAGTGGGTAAGAAAAAAAAGGGTGGTTAATTAACGATGCATACTCAGACTGGATCTCTGTTACTAGGGGGGTACCACAGGGCTCAGTATTGGGCCCTATCCTCTAACATTTTCATTAACGATCTTACACAAGGATTGCACAGTAGAAAATCGAACTTTGCAGAGGATACTAAGCTCTGTAAAGTAATCAACACACTAGAGGATAATAAGTTATTACAAAGGGATCTGGATAAGTTGGAGGCCTGGGCAGAGAAGGGGCTGATGGGGTTTAACACAGATAAATGCAAGGTTATGCACGTGGGGAGGAAAAATCCATTACATGATTACATGTTAAATAGAAAAACGCTGGGAAAAAGTGACATGGAGAAGAACTTGGGAATCCTGGTGGACAGTAAACTTAATTGTAGCAGCCAGTGTCAGACAGCAGCTGCCAAGGCCAATAGGATCAGGGGGTGTATTAAAAGGGGCATAGATGCACATGATGGGAACATTATTCTCCCATTATACAAGTCACTGGTTAGACCTCACATGGAATATTGTGTACAGTTTTGGGCACTAGTGCACAGGAAAGACATTGTAGAGCTTGAACAGGTACAAAGGCGGGCAACAAAATTACTAAGGACGGGGTGGACTACACTACAGAAAGATTAGCAAGATTAGGGTTATTTAGATGAGAGAAAAGACTGCTTCAGTGGGACATGATAAATATGTTTAAATACATCAAAGGTCAATATAGAGATCTCTCTCAAGATTTATTTATTCCCAGGACTGTATCTAGAACAAGGGGGCATCCTCTACGTCTTGAGGAACGAAAGTTTCTACATAAACATAGAAAGGGATTATTTACTGTTAGAGCGGTGAGACTGTGGAACTCTCTGCCAGAGGAACTTGTCATGGTGAATTCACTAACAGAGTTCAAAAAGGGTTTGGATGCATTTCTGGAGTGTGAGAATATAACAAGTTATAGTGTCTAGGATTCTGGAGGGGGGTCGTTGACCCAGGGATTTTTCCAATTGCCAGATTGGAGTCCGGAAGGAATTTTTTCCCTAAAATGAGGACAATTGGCTTGTACCTCATTGGGGTTTTTTGCCTTCCTCTGGATAAACACTTTAGCAACACTTTAGGCTGAACTGGATGGACGTCTTGTTTTTTTTCAGCGTTTCAAACTATGTAACAGTTTTAAACAATGACTAAAAACATATAACTTACCATTTTCAAAAATTTCTCCTACTTCAAAAGATAATTCCGAGCTGTGTTCTGCTTCACATGGATATACAGCTTTTGCCTTTCTGCCAGATATGCTGCAAAAGAAACATTCATAGAAATAAGGTGGATGTTTTACTATGGTTTACAAGGATTACAATTCGCAACATAGATTTAGATTTTAACAACCTTGGGAATAATTTTTAGACTATAAATCCTGGACCGATCATTTGGAAATACGTCCTTTAGGTTACACATTTTCTTTTTAGAAGTATAATTTTGTACGTATGCTTTGTATGTATTGCTTTTGAGAGCTTTGGTGTTATAACTACAGTATAACAGCTTAGAAGTAGAACAATAAAAATGAAACTATTAGGTCATGTCACAGCAGAAAAGGGCTAACCATTATAGACAACCAGCTAAAATGTGGACAAATTATGGATTGAGAAAACATAAATAAAAACTAAAAAGCGCTATATAATTGGTCAAGCAAAGTATGGCTCTGTTCACACGCGGATTCCGACTTGAAATACTCTTCTAAAACCAAAAGTAAACCATTCCTATTGACACCTTTATTAGTTTGGTTGCTCATCTTTGCACTCTCTAGCTTCACTACATCCTTTCTATAAACTGGAGTCCAGAATTGAACTGCATATTCCAAGTGAGGCCGCAAATGCTTTATACAGCGGTAATATTACATCCCTGTCCCATGAGTCCATGCCTCTATTAATACACCCCAATATCTTACTTGCCTTAGAGATAGCTGATTGACACTGCTTGCTGTTCTGTAGTGTATGATCTGCAAGAATGCCCAGATCTTTCTCAACAAGTGATTCTCCTAGTTTTTCACTCCCTAGGACATATGATGCCTGCAAATTATTCGTCCTCTGATGCAGAACTTTTATCCACGTTGAACCTCATTTCCCAAGTGGATGCCCAAACACTCAGTGTGTCCAGGTCTGCTTGCAATTTATGAACATCTTCCATAGATTGCACTGTACTACATAGCTTTGTATCATATCCAGAAACAGAAACGTTGTTAATAATCCCCTCCCCTATATCATTAAAAAATAAATTTAATAAAAGAGGACCCAGTACTGAGACTTGGGATACACCACTTTTAACTGGGAACCATTCAGAGAAGGAGTAATTTACCACTACTCTCTAAATACGATAGAATATCCGGTTTCAATCCAGTTACATACTATTATTTCTGATCCTGTAGACTTTAATTTACCTAATAGATGCTTATGAGGGACAGTGTCAAATGCCTTTGCAAAGTCTAATAATACTACATCCACAGCTGCCCCAGTCATGGCTGTGACTGATCTTCTGGGGGTGTAGTGGACAGGTTTCAGGCCGCACAATATGATCCTGGGGGGTACGGGTCACAGCCGCAGCACAATCTCCATGGGGTTGGTCCTCTTTTGTTTTTCTCAGGACATTGTGCACACCTTTAGAGGGGTGCAGGAAATAGAGTTTAGCATTGTCAACATTTTTGTAGTGTTTATATTAAATAGGTCTATAGTGTCTACTTGGTCGGTAGGTAGATATATATGCCCTCTCAATAAGTAGGTATATACACTCACCGGCCACTTTATTAGGTACACCTGTCCAACTGCTCGTTAACACTTAATTTCTAATCAGCCAATCACATGGCGGCAACTCAGTGCATTTAGGCATGTAGACATGGTCAAGACAATCTCCTGCAGTTCAAACCGAGCATCAGTATGGGGAAGAAAGGTGATTTGAGTGCCTTTGAACGTGGCATGGTTGTTGGTGCCAGAAAGGGCTGGTCTGAGTATTTCAGAAACTGCTGATCTCCTGGGATTTTCACGCACAACCATCTCTAGGGTTTACAGAGAATGGTCCGAAAAAGAAAAAACATCCAGTGAGCGGCAGTCCTGTGGGCGGAAATGCCTTGTTGATGCCAGAGGTCAAAGGAGAATGGGCAGACTGGTTTGAGCTGATAGAAAGGCAACAGTGACTCAAATAGCCACCCGTTACAACCAAGGTAGGCAGAAGAGCATCTCTGAACGCACAGTATGGCCAACTTTGAGGCAGATGGGCTACAGCAGCAGAAGACCACACTGGGTGCCACTCCTTTCAGCTAAGAACAGGAAACTGAGGCTCCAATTTGCCCAAGCTCATCGAAATTGGACAGTAGAAGATTGGAAAAACGTTGCCTGGTCTGATGAGTCTCGATTTCTGCTGCGACATTCGGATGGTAGGGTCAGAATTTGGCGTCAACAACATGAAAGCATGGATCCATCCTGCCTTGTATCAACGGTTCAGGCTGGTGGTGGTGGTGGTGTCATGGTGTGGGGAATATTTTCTTGGCACTCTTTGGGCCCCTTGGTACCAATTGAGCATCGTTGCAACACCTTGTTGAATCTATGCCACGAAGAATTGAGGCAGTTCTGAAGGCAAAAGGGGGTCCAACCCGTTACTAGCATGGTGTACCTAATAAAGTGGCCGGTGAGTGTATGTCCCCTTCTTAGATAAGTATCCAGGTAAATCAGTCCCCCTCTTAGGTAGATATGTATATAAATCCCCTCCATATAGCTCGTACCCCACCCCCCTCCTATCATCCCATAACCCCCACTTCCTTCTATCATCCCATGGGGAGTCGGTACAGAAATAGGAAAGGGGTAAGGAGCTGCTGGAAAAGTGTGGATTCTAAGAGGTGTGTGTGGTAAGTTCTGCAGAGACAAGTCGTGGCTGGGAGAAGTCATCATAGCAGTCCGGGTCGAAAAGAAAAAAAAACAAGGGGAAGACAACCACTCCGATCAGAAAATACATCACTAGTGAGTCATTGACTGTAACTACACTTTAATCATTTATCAGTCTGCAGAGCCTGTGTACAACTGGTAGTCACTATGTGGTCATGGCCTGCAGTATTATTTAGGCCTTAGGTATTGGTTTATATTCCTGGTACTAACCCAAAATTCTACATAAGTGCCCTAAAAAAAAGAGATAGACTTGGAATTGATGGTCTTGGTATTGTGGGATTTGTTTAGTAACAGTATGACTGTAATAGGTGTGGTATGTCTGCTCCATGAATAGGTGTATTATTTGGTATGGTATTTGGAATAATGTAAAAAAACAAAAAAGTTTACCTCATACAACTGCATCATTGAAAAAATAAAAAAGTTAAAACGAAACGCAATGAGGCAAAAACTACAAAAATGTGCTGGTCATTAAGTACTTTTCAGGCCTGGGGCTTAAGGGAGGTGAGAGGCAACCAAGTGTCAGGTCAGACCATTCATAACCATTTACATCAGCGTGGTCTGTGTGCTAAACGACCTGACCACACCACGAGGCACAGGGATCATTGTCTTGCAGGGGACAGGGAGCATCCACGCTGGATGAGGGACCAGTGGTCCTCAGTGCTGTTCAATGATGACAATCGATTCACTCTGAGAAGAAAAGATGGCTGCTGGAGATGTCAAGGAGAGCGCTATGCATCCATCAGGTCAGGTACCGTTCAAGACCACGTTGATGTAAATTGTTATGAATTGTCTGACATGACACTTGGGTGCCTCTCACCTCCCTTAAATGTGCCTGGAGTTGTGTGGCATTCATCATCCGATTGCGCAGGGCATTGTTTACAATGAAGCAGTTATCAGTGTGAGATGTAGCCAAAGGACCTCAACTTGTTTGCCTGTGACTCTTACAGTCTCCATGTATACCTGTTGCAACCTGCTGATTACACTCTGTGACACTCTAAGCTCAGGAGCCACCTCCGTCAGAGTATACTGCTTGAGGCCTCACAATGGCTAGGTATTGTCGATCAATTGTAAGGTGTTGTCCTGCTGTCATGATGTCAAAATGTGAACAGCATGAAAAAGACTGTTTAAATCCCAATTCAAATTTATCCCCTAAATTTATTGAGGATTCAGGGATCAAACACCTGTTGTGAATGTTATTTAGTTCATTGTTAGAGATCAACAAGTTGTGCAAAAAGTACTGAAACGTTGAACTGGACATGTGCATTCTAAAGTTAAGATATGGTCTCATTTAATTCATTTAAAAATATAGGTGGTCGCTGTTACCAAGGTTTTCAGAAACCGTGAAGGCGCCGACAAGATCTGCTTCATTAGAAACGTTCAGATCCAACAGAGCATTACTTCTAGTGGGATCTTCCACAAACTGGCCCATAAAATTGTCCTGCAAGAGGTTGATGAACTTTCTCCCTTTTGCAGTTGAAGCAGAACCATGACACCAGTCAATCTAGTTGCCTGTTATCACCACTGTTCCCGCCCGCTCCATTTGTTTATGCAGCTGATCCTCCTTTTCCATACGTGCTTTCTTCTTACTCCGAACATGCAGACAATCTCCTCCTCCATGACCCAGGGCACTGCCGACTTGCGGCGCTGATCCCTAACCTGCCCCTTAATTATACCTCTTCCCTCCCCTGCCCCTTACCCGCCCGGTACCCAAAGGAACACACAACACCAGGGTTGGAATAAATGGCCACAGCAGCCGTTTTATTAAACAAACAGTAACAAATATAAATAAACTTTTTTATAAAATACAACAAACCCACACACATCCACCTCCAATAGGGCTGAGATCCTTGGAACCACCCCCCACGGCCTGGCGACCACCACTCCCCTTCTCCTTAACTTACCCTCAGCCGTCACCCCCGGCTCGAGGGCACCAATCTGCCACCCCCGGTGGCCGTTCCAACATCTGGCTCTCAGGGTTCCCGCCTGAAGTGCCCAACCTTCGCCAGATCAACCACATGTTCCATCATGTGATTCCTTTTGGGGAGCCATAACCACCTATAACTTCCCCACCACATCAACTGGCTCCCTACCGCCCCTTCACCAGCTACCGCGACAAAGCAGTCCACCCCACCACTGGGCCTAATCCAACCCCAAACCCCCACCATGCCAGCTAAACTTATTAAGGGAGGGAGGGACCAGTTTTTTTGCCGCCTGGGCGCGTCTGCTCCCTGCATACGTGGGGAAGGCTTTATAATCCTTCCCCCGTACTAACCACGCCGCGTCATGCGGGGGGCCTCCCCCTCTGGTATCCTGCGTCTCCGGCCCCATTCTTTCCTGTATGTCCTGTCCTTCCGAAATAGTGCAAAAAGCTGAATGTTAACAGCCCAATCATGTGAGGAGTCCAGCCATGTCTCAGAAACACCATGTATTCTAGAACTAGTACCTCAAGTTCCCCTATTTTGCTTGTTAGACTTCTGACATTTGTGAACAGACACTAAGGGGGACATGTATGAAAGCTGTCTAGGTCTAAAACTTTCTTTGTTGCCCATAGCAACCAGTCAGAGTTCCCCTTTCATTTTTTCAGAGCACTATATTAAATGAAATGGGATTGGTTGTAATAGGCAACAAAAAAGGTCTTAGACTTGTACAGTTTTTATACATGTGGCCCTAAGGCCCCAGCCAGTTTATGCATTCAGTAGATGGAATAAGATTACATGAAGTTTTGTGGACACCTAGATTTTCAATACTGGTTTACATGGATCTCCTCATCCACTGTGTTAGTCCACCCCCCACAGTACACTTCCCCACCCACCAATATAATCTGCCTCTTCTTTAACCTACCTATCCCTGCATTAATTAGATTGGCTTCCCTCCTCAGCACTCGTTTAAAATACTCAGCCACCCCTTCTAGAATTCTCTCCCCCAGCACAGCAGACCCTCTTTCATTCAGGCCCAATTTATCTGTAGAAAACAGATTGTACCCCAACGAAAAATCAGCCCAGTGCTCTAAGAACCCAAACCCTACACCAAGACTTCATCCACGCATTTAACTCTCTAAGCTTTCACGGTCTGTGTTGCACATGGCCCAGGCAGTATTCTGGAGAACACAACCTTGGAGGTCCTTCTCCTCAACTTGGAGCCTAGCTTTTTAACATTATTATTAAGGATTCTCCAACTACAATATATTCTGTAATTGTTTCCAACAGGACTATAACAGGGGGGTCAGTGACAGCCCGTCCCAGTAATTTATCCATCCAATACACCACATGCCAAACTATAGCACCAGGTAGGATGGAAGCCATCAGTTGAGGTGATCTTGGCGACAAATTATCCTGTCTGTCTTCCAGATTATAGAATCCCCCTATAACCACTGTTTTCATACCTGCATTATAATCCCCCAACTACTAGTTAGGCTGCTCTCCCAGCTGTAAGGAAAAGCAATGTCTACTACGGTTGCCATTTCTGAGACTGATGCCCTAGCATCACCACACAACTTTGCAATTCTGCTAGGAAGCTCAGGAAGAGAAGTGTCCTTCCTTTTCAGGGACCCATATGACTCCTCCTAACTTCATTAACCCAGCTACATGGCTCATCCAGCTGACCCATTACTCCACCCCCCATATTTACCCCAGTAACTGCTTGTTCAGTTATCAGCAAACACCTCTCAAGATTGTCAGTCACCCTCAGTCTTCCATTTTGCTCATTCATATACGAGCTTTTAGGTCAGCAACATGCTCACATCTGTCACAGTGGTATGAACCCGGAAACTGCTGCTCCAGTAGTGCATACATACAGTATAACAGACTTTGCACTGGCGTTCTATTCCACTAACGCCTATTTACACCATCCAGATGTTGACTGAGGAAGGCTCACCTGAGCCGAAAACATTCTCTAATCTGGTTACTTGAAATGCATTGCTCTCTCTAATATTCCCAAATTTATGTTATGCTGGAGAAATGTCTATCAAATCTGTTTAATAAATCATCACCGCTAAAGCATTTGAATGGTGTGCCGTGAATTACTTGTATGGGCACTGGAGAAAATCTCTAATCCTGCTTTCCATTATGCCGTTACAACAGCAGTGGTCTACTTACAGGTTTTTCACACCTGTTTTTAACTTCAGTTACAGTTTTAAATTAGATTTAAAATGAGTAATTAAAAAAAAAAAAAAAAAAAAGGTGGAACAACAATATAAAGGTTGTCGAGTTTATTTAAAAATGTAATACTTGTGACCAATAAAATCAAAATAAAATAAAAAAAAATCTTTACTCACCTTGCTCTTCACCTCCGTCCCAGCTTTGACTCTCCCTATTGTCCATAACCGATGCAGTCGTTGATTGCAGCGGTCACATGACTCTACTTACATCACCACTTGGAGCTTTTCACTTATGAAAAGTGATTTAAGGGAGTGGCAAGTGACTGCTGCAGCCAATAACCAGCTTCAGCAGTGACCTTCCGTTCAGAAGAACACAGAAATTAAAAGACTGGGGAGACCCAGAGCTCCAGAGCTGGAACAGAAGTAAAGAAAGAGGTGGATGTTTTTTTTTTCTTGTAATGTTCTTGGGCACCAGTAGCTTATTATCTAATTTTCAAATAAACTGGACGACCTCTTTAAGGCCTCGTTCACACGGCGGTTTTGGCTGCGGGTGTCGCCGCGGTTCCCGCAGCCAAAACCTCGTCAAACCGCGCCGCAAACTCGCGTCTCCCGACGCGGGTTTGCGGCGCGGGAGGTGGGCGTGGTCTCGCCTCGGGAGGGGCGTGGTTTGGGGCGCGGCTTGCGCCGAGGGTTTGCCCCCATGCAAATTAATAGCAGGGGGCAAACCGCGGCGCGAGCCGCGTCACAGCTGCGCACCTCCCGCGGCGACACCCGTGGCGACGGCCGCAGCAGCACCGCGCGGCCGCCGCGCAGAGCACTCCCTGTCAGGAATTGACAGAAGAGTTCTTCACACGCGCGGGTTTGGCCGCGGCCAAACCCGCAGAGTGTGAATATTAACGCGGTTTCCCATAGGAAACCATGTTAATAAAGTAGATGCGATCTGGCCGCGGTTTTGGCAGCGGAAACCGCGTCGGAACCCGCGGCTATAACCGCGGCCAAATCCGTCGTGTGAACGGGGCCTAAGATGGCCTGAGGTTATGGAACAGTAAAAAATTCCCACTTTGTATTATATGGAGATTAGGAATTAAATGATTTAATGTAAATGTTATATTGCTGTGACAAATTAAAAATTATGACCAGCCACAAAACAATTGCAAGGATTATCCTTAGTTACAATAATCAAATCACAAGGCATTATGGGAAAAGATCTGAAATCTCAAGCGCCCTATATTGGATGTAACAAATCTTCAATTTGCTTGTGACCCACTGAGTCTTTAGAAAGCAAATTTGCAAATTGAGGATTTGTTACATCCAAAAGAGGACGCTTGAGCTTTCGTCTCTTTTCCCATAATGACTATCTGCATAGTGATATGCAGATATTTAGTGTGGTGCAAAAAGGCAACTTCAAATCCCAAAACACCTATATGGGGCCTTGCCCAAGGAGAGATGTTCCTCCTTCTGAGCCACTCATTGCCTCCCTCCCAGCCAGTAAACCCTGCTCTGCACTGAGTAGGGGCAAAAAACCCAGAAACAGCTGTGTAGATGACCAACACTGGCTTGGCTCATATCCCTTTTTTCTTTCTAAAGACTCAGTGATTCACAAGCAAATTGAGTATTTGTTACATCCAATAGAGGGTGCTTGAGATTTCAGGTATTTTCCCATAATGCCTTGTTATATGCAGATGCTTAGTGGAGTGCAAGAAGGCAATTTCAAATTCCCACACACTTATATGGTGCTCCCCCAAGGAGAGATGTTCCCCTTTCTGTTACAATAAGCAAGTAATTATATGTAATAAGCAGCATTACAAGTCCCAGTATACCTCTCTGAAGGAAGATCTGGAGGCAGCGCTCCAACTTCAGTGTCTGCAGACAGTTCTGGCATCTCTAAGGAGGTAGGTCCACATGAAACTGCTGAAGGTTCACTATTCATCCATGATACCAATGGGCAGTGAGTCAGGGATGTCCTAAATAAATGAACACAATTATTTTAGCTGTCTAAAATGCTGGGAATTATAGTAAATATTTAAAAAAATATATAGTATTTTTATTACAGTATTAATAGCATTACTAACACATAAGCTGAGCTGCTTAGCAGACATTTCTCCACAAAATGTTACCATGGTATTTAAAATGTAGGCTCAAAGTTTACAACTTTCAAAACACAAATTACTGCAATTTACTGTAGAATTATTAGTAAGTGATTTGGTTTTAAATACTTGGGAATGTGGTTTGACCTAAACTTGACATTTAGTCTGCATATTGATTACTGTACATCTAAAAATATACACCAATCCATGATCGCTCTAGAAATACTATATTTGCTCTTATCTCAAAGAAAAATGCACTAGTTTTAGCTTTAGGTAAAAGCAGGCTTTGACTGGCGCTGCACTGGATATCTTTCTGAAACAAAATATTTGATACCACAAGGCAAGAGTATTTCCTCCAGTCATGTTCTTCTACTACCTGAGTCATGAAAGTACAATTAATAACCAGATACAAAGCAGTGGTGACCACGTTCTGGCTTTGAAATTACACATGGATTATGGCTCTGTAAAATGCATGGTTCCTTAACCCCATAATGGATGCCACAATGAGAAGTTTAGATTCCTGGTACTAACCCAACATTCTACATAAGTGCCCTAAAAAAAAAGATCACCAAAAAGGGTTGTCTGGCCTAAAATTTTAAAAAGGGGAAAAAAATGGGTGAACAAATAATACCACCACCACACTATTGTCTATACAGCTTGACACATGAAAAGAGGGCTACATGCTAGTTGCTGCTCAAAGACTGTTATTATATGGTCAGTGTTCTAAACTGGCCCAATCATATGGGCAACTTTGTGTGGATCTCATTACTGTGCCGACTGTACAATTCTGCCTGCTGTACTGCACATTGCAGAGCAAAATAAGGACATAGTAGAGAACTGGGGAAGGTAATAAAGGAAGCTCTAGATCATCAAAGCTTTGTTGTTGCCTTTATTAGTTAGAACGTACCTCTTGGCATTGGGTGAGTTTATGTGAATGAATACTTACATAGTTTGTAAGGCCGAAAAAAGACAAGACATCTATCCAGTTCAGCCTGTTGTGCTAAAGTGTTGATCCAGAGGAAGGCAAAAAACCCAATGAGGTACAAGCAATTGTCCTTCATTTTCAGGAAAAAATTCCTTCCGGACGCTTCATTTGGCATCGGAATAACTCCCTGGATCAACGACCCTTCTCCAGAAATCCTAGGTCACCAATAATCTTGTTATTTTATATGCTCCTGAAATGAATCCAAACCCTTTGTGAACTCCGTCTATTGTCACATTCACCATGATAAGTTCTATGGCTGAGGAATTCCATAGTGTCTCTCCTGCTCTAGAACGTTAAGGAATCCCTTTCTATGTTTATGTAGAAAACTTTCGTTCCTTCAAGATCGTAGAGGATGTCCCCTTTTCTGGATACGCAGTCCCTGGGTATATAATTTATAATCTTGTAGAGATATTGATTATTGACCTTTAAATATATTAAACAATCTTTATTATTTTCCCCCGAAGCCGTTTTTCTCTAAACTAACTAACCCTAACCTTACTAATCTTTCTGGGTATTGCGTCCACCGGGCCCTTTTATTATTTTTGTTCCCCTGTGTAGTGCCCCCAGCACTGAAGTTTTCTTTGTTCCTTTTTTGCTTATTTGTACAATGTTTCAGTGCAGAAAAGAAAAATTTAAAAATTATTGCAGTTAATATTCTCTGGGTCCCCTTTGGGTTTTTTGGTTCCTTTTTTAACATTTGCCTTGTAAAAGTATATTACGGTTTTGGTGCTAATGTCGTTCAAAATGATGCAATATTTTCTTGAATGGACCCTCTGTACCATGCCCACCAACGGGGGCCCCGAGGCGTTAGGCAGTTGGTTAGTTATTTGCCCCTATGGGAGGTGTGCGAGGTCTCGGCAAGTAAAGGTGGGTTTTTGCCCCCTGGCTCCCCGCCATTTGCTGGCCCCTACCCTCCCTAAAACCTGTCCTTAATTTTCCCCTACCACCAAAGGGGGACTCACACAGGTTTCCCCCGTGATGGGGGTGTAAGTCCAGTCAGAAAACCTTTGTCCAAACCATTGGGAATGAGGGTTCCCACAGGGTAAGTCTTCCCCTGGTTTCCCAAGTCAGAGATCACGCATTCTCATGGTCAAGATGCAGAAGTGTTTTCTGTCTCAAATCCGAGTTTTTCAAAAAATTCAAGGTCCTTAAAACCCAGGTCTTTTTCTCAAAGCCGTCCCCTTGGTGAAAGAATCCACTCTTGGGAAATAAGTTCTGTAATCAGTTATCTTTCTAAAGTAATCTACTCCAGTTAAGTTCCCCGAGTTGACACATACTCAGAGCTGTTTTATCTTTTTAAAACGCCGCTATTAATCTACTCAAGTCAAAATCATTGTTACTGATAATTATTGTTTCTGGTTTATCCAGAACAAGGGTAATGTTTTTGCGCAAAAAAATGCAACTAAGTTGTTTCCGAACCCCGGCATTGGTGTTAGTGATTGGTGTCTTTATGGGGCAACGAAGAATTTTTGGGTACTCAGGTTGGGGGAAATTAGCCCCCCATATTACCTCGTGCATACATGTTACCCCGTGACAAAAATCCATCTTAAAGGGGCCACCCCAGGGTTCGAGTATGCCCCTGCCTTACTTGTTAATTATAAATTTAAGCAAAAGATAAGGAAAAAAAGTTTTTAAAAAGATTTACTGTAAAAATTTTGTGGTAAAAAATAGAGGAGATTCTGTCAAAACAGATTTTGGGAGAATAATTGTAATAGGATCAATCTAACAAACATTGAGATGAATTAATTGATATACACATTACCCTCCATGGGCCCCATATATCTCAGTACCTGCTTGCAGGTACCCAAATGTATGTCTGGTGCATACCCATATCTGAAACTAGAGTAAATGTAGTCAAATTGTGACTAGGTTTGTTCTGTTTTGTGTTGGTACATGCTTTATTAGTGGAACTGAATAGGATAGTGTCTTATGCTATTTGGTTCCACAGCACAATCAGGCACGGTCAAAAAACAAAAAAAGAGCAAATGTCACAATTTAATTAGACTTATACCATTTCTGGCTATAAAGATGTGACAGCTGCTCCACAGTACACGTTTGGATACCTGTTTGCAGGTATTCCGATATAGAAGCCAAAAAAAAAAAAGAATATGCAGGCGTAAACTAACATCAATGAAAGTATAGCAAAAGACAAACAACTGCAAAGATCACCCATGTGTGGTCAGCACATTCCCTGGGGGACCTGGTAGTAACCCGTTTATGCATGGATCGTCGTCAGCTCTGCAGCCTCAGAACATTTTCTCAAACTAAATGCTCGCTATCTCTCCTGTCAGCGCAGAATGCATCAGATTCACCAACAAAATGTATGGGATTTCTTGTTGATTCTGCCACTGAAAAAAGTTGACTATTCATTAGTGACTTAGGATGGCTGTTTTCTAAAAGACTTGCCATTTATAGTTGGTGTCTGAAGGTGGTCATTTTCACTGACAATGACACAAGTGAAAGCCACAAACTGTATATTGATATCTGCCTTGAATAAAGATGCCCAAACCGGCAACAGATCATCTATTTTTTCATTCACAGATATCAGACAGTAACAATGATAAGCAGAATAATACTCCATGTCCAGGTTAGCGTCAAAAGGGTTTTATTTCAATTTCTCCAAATCCAGCAGCACTACAGAATATACGGTCAATGAGTATGTTTAAGAGTGTGTGTATACAGTAGCTGAATGATTACAGCATCATCAAGGAGCAACATTCAAGGTCACTGGTCCTTCATCAGGCATGAATGATATTGCAAGGTCACCACAAAGGGAGAAGAATTCCCACATGCATCAATGATCCAGATGGTGGCCTTATCAGAGGTCATCCAAATACATCAGGAAAGGTAATACAGAGCCTTCATAAATATGACAAACAACATCGGTAAATCAGACAGTGGGGGCAGACTAGTCAGTATAAAGATGTGCCAGATTCATCATACTGGTTGTTCCTGGTTAATAAACTTGCTGCATCTTTAGACTTGTCTAACTTTTTATACCAACTATTGCTTGGTTTACTTTGCACCAAAATACTGTGCCAAATGTTAGGCGCTTTGTCAAATTTAAGGGGGTTTTGCCACTATCCTGCATCCAGCTCTGTGTGTTCAGAAGGGGGCGTGTGTGATTTGTTTGAATTGCATATCATGTGACCCCAGCATGATGACATCACCATGCCTTTCCTCTCTCTAGTCAAGAAAGGTCTGTTAATGTAAAGCATTGTGAGTAGCTGAGAGGTAAAGTTTTTGCCTTCACGCACAAGGGTCCTAGGTTCAAATCCCTGCAGGAACCAAACCCGTTGTTTTTTTTTCTCTTTATCAATGCACAAACTTCATTGAGGTTTCTTTTTTATTTATTTGCAAATGTTTGATATTTTTAAGGAGCACGAGGAAGGGAGTAGAGTGGACAGCACCTGGGGTTTGAACACTCAGTAGTTCTGGGGGAGAGGTGATGTTAGTGAGCATGGGCTGACCAGGATGAGGGAGCGCTCAGCCCTGGTTTGTATTCCCTGGAGACGAGCGGTAAACAATGAACCATAAAAAGGGGCAGCTAAAACAAAAAAAGGTGCAGAATTTTTAATAATAATGAATGGTGAAAATGCAATTTTACTTCTTGACAAAACCCCTTTAAGTCGCATCCCTACTAATCAATCAACACACTTCTCATGAAGACATGCTCCCTTGTGCACTGCATTTAGAATCAAAAAGTGTCTAAAACACAAAATAAATGTATTTTTAACAGAGATGCACCACATTTTACCCCATTTTATAACGGGTTCTAGGTAAAACATATTAGTAAATCTGCCCAACTGTATTTAATACATTCCCAAGTACTGTATTCTATAGTCAACACAGTGATTGACACACTAAAATTGAATGCTACATAATGAAACAAAGTGCAAATATTTTTATAGTAACTTTTAATTACATCCTACAGGACATCCTGCTTCAAGTTACCACAATACTCTGCAGCAATGTAATTGTTTCATAATAACATATTGAGCCCTCTGATATCAATGGGCTTTCAATTGCTGAAAAGCAGCAAATAACTAGTACATGAAGGGATGAGACGAGCCAGAGAGAAACATTTCAGTAAGGGATTAGATGGGTTGTAAAGCATTGCATTACAAGTAATAACCCTTCCTCCACTTTTAGGAAGAGATAGGTAACCAATTACTGTAAAAAAGATTTAAGTGGATATCTGGATTGTAACCAAGGCAACAGCAAGAAAGAGTAGTTCAATGTTGAGAGCTTCAGAGAGGGTTACAGTCTTCTATGTAAAAGCAGCAGTCGAAATCTACTGATATAGATCAACGGACACCTCTAGCAAGAGCCCAACTATCTTAATTAATTTTACCTGATAATTATGAAAGTCGACTCCCTCTATATCAATAACAAAGGGTATCATATACATAATACATCCCTCTGCTGAGCCAAACGCAAATAAAACTGTGAAACTATATTGTGTAGCCGGATTTTCCTGGCTTCTATGGTTCTTATCATTAGGCTGAAATAGTTACATTTCTCCCCAATTAGACTTTGCAGCAGTCTCTTAAAACATATCCAATTTAATCAAAACAGTTAAAAAAAAACCAACAAAAAATATCTACTTTAAAAATTGCCTGCCAGTTTTGTTATGGTACATAAAATTGATCGCCAACTAATCTTCATCACCGTTACTGCTTGAGCAACCTTCCAGGAAAAGGAATAGACAAGCGGGTTCACCATTTTCTTCAGAACCTCCTGACGTAATATGACATACACGTTCCAATATCAGCAGCACACTACTAACTAAAAAAACTTTCAAAAAGCACATAGGAATTTTTGAAAAAACATTTCCGCTACTTAGGATACATGAACATTTTTTGAGGTTCTTAGTTCACATTTTTGATCAAAACAGCTTATGCCCACCTCCCATCAACAAG
Source organism: Phyllomedusa bahiana (assembly GCA_025379985.1). Classification (NCBI taxonomy): domain Eukaryota; kingdom Metazoa; phylum Chordata; class Amphibia; order Anura; family Hylidae; genus Phyllomedusa; species Phyllomedusa bahiana. The sequence continues at coordinate 45,654 of JAODAL010016565.1, read as the reverse complement.
AGGACCTCAAATACAGATGGGAACCTACTTTTACATTTCCTCTCTTTAGGGACTGTTCAGACCTCCATACTTCAGGGAGTGAAGGCTCCTGTTACAAGGTACACTGCATTGATTTAAAAACCTGTAAAGGTGGGTGGAGTGCAAAAAAAAAACAAGGAGGCAGCCACTCTCCCATATGGACAATCTAGTCAACAATATTTGGTTTTGCACATCCAAAAGACTTTTTTGAAAAAAATGATCATAGGTGCACACTGGTGTGACAGCAATACACATACATATATACATGTATCCTAAGTAGCACAAATGCTTTTTCAAAAATGCCTTTTGATAGTTTTTAGTTAATAGTGTGCTGCTGGTATTGGAATGTGTATGTATATTGCTGCCACACCAGTGTGCACCTATGCTCATTTTTTTCAAAATAGTTTTTTGGATGTGCAAAAGCAAATATTGTTGTCTATATAATATGACATACTAGAAGTCTGTTCATCTGAATTTTGTTTTCCCCTTGTATCTATAGAATTGGCAGTTCCTGGTCAGTCATTACTTGATGCAACTAAGCTGCAATGGCAAGTCTGTAACAAGGCCCATTCAATATGTGCCATTTATAATACTAGTGTCTTCAAATGAGGAGGAGGCACAAGTGAGTCGCTGTGACTGCTACACTATATGGCCGAGAGGATAAACTCCCCTCTTAGTTATTTGAGCGCAGATGGTTCAGCTACAACTATGACTAATAGGTGCATAATATCACACACACGCAGTTGAAATGGTATGTGTCGTACTGAAGAGTTCAAATGTAGTACTGTCATAGCATTTCAAGAGTTAGTTGCTGAACCTTTCCCAGTGAACTTTTTTGGGAAGAAAATAACAGAAATAACCAAAAAACTTTGCCATAAAGCAAAAGTCAGAGTACTGGACCACAGAGTGCTAGAGTATTAGAAACATGTTCTCGAGTGATAACTGAAAGCCTAATAAACAAAGCTTTGTTTGGTTGATGTGGACATGCCTAGGGGTAGTGATGTGAACACTTTTAATTTTTTCCCCGATTTTTTTAAAAATGTAAAATTGATATTCTATCCTTATCTGAGTAATCACTTGCCAGCTTAATGATTCCAGCCATTTTATGGTATCTTAGTGGCCTAATAGGTGGTAATCCAGAGCACATTTAATGGACCAAGTGACTGGTATCCTTTGGTAATCAATATTGGCCATTTCACCAAGATGGAGGGGACAAAATCGGGGATACTAGTTGACATTTTAAATTAACATAAAAATGCATGCCCACACTTTCCCAACCTACAATATCCACCCAGCTGCAGTTTTAAAATCTAGATGCAAAAATGATGTTGCACTCCAGTTAGGGATGTGGGTTCTTTGTGAAAGGATTACTAATCCATAGTTATGTTCAGTAGAAACGTTACTGTATTTTTAGACAGTATGCCAAAGTCTTTAGTTACATTCAAATAACCAAACTGTGCAATTCTCCAAACTTGATAAGTGCCATTCCTCTATGACATGTACCAACTTTGGAGAATTGTACTGTTTGATTATTCTTTGGATGTAAGTAAAGAGATTGGCATCCAGTCTAAAAATACAATAACGCAGGGCTGTGGTTTTCTGCTCTATGCAGTTTTAAAATCTAAGGAAAAAAAAACAAACAGAGCATGGTCTACAATATATTTTATTTAAAAATCAAAACCCAAACTAACGGGAAATAAAAAAAAAAAACAATTGTATTTTAGATTTTTTATTGAGAAAATGAGTAAAGAAATGTCAGGGAAAAGTGAGCCAGAAATGAATTTCCCGCATTAGAGTTCTCCTACCAAAAATTCGCAAAAAAGGTTTTGACAAGGTGAGTAGGAAGTTGTGAAACAATTTAGAGTTTGCATGAATCCCCTTTAGGTATGTGCGCATTTTGAAAAGGGTTTGGTTTGATTGGGGAAACCCCCAAAAGCCCATCTTTTTTTTCCAGTGGATTTACTTTGAGCTTTGGGGCATGCTTGTTTCACCGCCCCAAAATTTTTTCAGGTCTGGTTGCTGCCCCCACATTTTTTGTAAAATGTTTAATAAAAATTGAATTATTGTTATAATGATGGCAAGGTGCCTGATGCTCCCCTCACTATGTTTCACTGTGGGGATGAGGTTTTGGTGTGCAATGTTTTTTTTCCACAGCATTGTGCATTTGTGCTTTTTTGATCATCAGAGGCTTCATTTGTAGTGTTCCTCCATGAACACCATTCTTGTTCCGTGTTTTTTTCTAATTGATCACACGGACAGAGATTTTAGCAGATTGTAGAGTCTTCTGTAGGTCTTTTGCTGATATTCTTGGGCTCTTCCTCACCTCCTTTAGGATTGTGCTCTTCTAGTAATCTTACGAGGATGCTTAGTCCTCAAGAGATTAGCAACAGTCGTGAATTTTCTCCATTTGCAGACATCTTAACCAATCATGGAGTCATGTATACTCTGGTCTTTGGCGATGCTTTTTAGCCATTTCGAGTCTCATGGTTCATACCATTTCAAGTTTTATGCTGAGGCATGGTTCATACAACCAATTTTTTTTTTTCATTCATGAACAGATTTGTCGGTAACCAGGCTTTGTATATCTCTATTAAATTAGAAAACACATGTGAAACCCTCACTGCCAATCTGATCTCCTAGTTAAAACACCTTTAGCTGTTAGAATAGTTAACACAGAAGTGAACCTACCTTTTTTCCCTGCACCATGAATGTTTACTCAAGATGCTCAGTAACAAACATGAATAGTACAATTATTATCTGTCATTAGCTTATTTATATTGACTTGATCTAAAATTGTGACTTTGATAAATCAGACCACTTTCAATTAGTGATCAATACAAAGATCTGAGAAATTCCAAAGTGTTCACATACTTTTTCTTGCAAGTCTGTGTGCCCTACTAAACTTGCGTGGAATTAGTGGATTTATTGCGTGAATCTGTAAAGGCTCAATATATTTGATGTATCTTTATAGCTATAATGCAGCAAATGTGGCTGTAGTTAGACTACAGCATAAGAAATAGTTAAAGGAAATATAGTATGTGCTTAAAAACTTTAACAGTAAATACGTCAAACTACTGTATCTCAAATATCTGCTTGAAGTTGCTAATGCCTAAGCAGGAGACCACAGTAAGGAAACACTTTGGTTATTGTGGGTATTAGCTGAATGACAGCAGACATAACATTAAGACTAATCGGGATCCTTTCACTTTTCTGATATACCATGGTAATTATCCTCTGCAGTTTTGTTCCACTTACAGCACCGTTTTCCTTATTTCAAAAACCTGCAGTTTAACTTGGAAATGAAAAGATCTAGTGTAATATTTCTTTACTTGCAGGAAAAAAAGTTTTGAAAACCAAGTACAAAGACACACGGCACCTCACTTGAGAGGATTATGCTCTTCAGTGCAATCACAGAGCTCCATTATCTTGTTCATGCAGCGAGCTGGAAGGTTAACATCGTGTTTTCTATTTATCTTTGTATTTAAGTCCCTCGGTTAGGCCAAGTTACTGAGAGTGTGTGGGTTGTGAGGGTGTATATAATCGAAGAAACGCATAGCGTGGTCAGGAACAAAGCAAGCTGGTGGTAGGTAGACATTTTCTTCTTGCTGAATGAACCAGCAGCAATGAAACCGATTGAGCAACATGCAAAGGTATATAAGTAAACTTTCTGACTGCTAGAACTTCATTAAAATATGCTGTTTTATCCCACACCTCTCTAAAAGGCAAGAGAGGGTGTGTGCACAGATACAGATTTATAGACATTTTCATGGATTCAAATCCTGAATTATACAATAGTAAACAATATATCCCAGAGCTCAGCACCCCACTTATCTCTATCCAAAGCTGCTCTCATACAGAGTAGTATCGGATATATAACAATACTGTGTTTAAGAGATTGTTCATAATTAAAAAGACATGGCTGCTTTATTCCACAGTGCCACATGTGTCCATGGGTTTGTTTCTAGTATTGCAGATCAACTTCATTAATGTGAATGGGGTTAAAGGGGTTGTCTCACCACAATGTTTCACTGAGCCAAAAGCAGATTCAGATTCATGCATACTCTCTCTTCCTGGTTAGGCTGTGTGTGGGTCTATAGCAGTGATAAGCCTATCAGCTCAGCATTCACAGCTCTTCTAAAAACACTGACATGACAGCAGGAGATCTTATCTATATAGCAGAGAACTACAGAGCTCAGAGTAAACATACAAAAGAGACTAATTACTTGTTTGAGATAACATATTGTTCTCAAGCTGTGGGCAGTTTGACCTGTGGTCATCCCTGCTATCAGATCAGAGAGAGAAGGAGAGAGAGAGAGCAAGTCAGTAGCTTAGAGAAACCTATGTGCACTCAGAGCAGATAACATCCATCTTATTTCCTCAACAATGCCAAAAAAAGCAATATATTTGGAAAAACTTTTCAATTACAGGTCCCTACATGTTTAAAGCTACTCTTAGCAGTGAGACAACTCCTTTCAGCTAAAACAAAAACATAGATATATATGGTGGTGATTCTGGAAGAAAGCAGCCATGTTTTTCTAGTCCTGAACAATCCTTTTAAGTTAACACCATAACTGAATACCCTTTTGCTGAATTGCACAGTGAACAGGTCATGGCTAAAAAAAGTTTAAAGAAGTTTTTGGATAGTAACAACTTATTACCTATCCATAGAATAGGCTTTTCGGCACTCATCAATGAGGGTTTGACCGCTGAAACCCGCACCGATCATGGGCAACAGTGGAGTATGCACACTGCCGGTTCATCCAAACTGTATGGGACTGCTGTAGGTTGTTGCACTCAACTACGTTTAGCAGTCAGAGTAAAAAAGGAGTTGCAGTCAAGTATTCAAACAGGCACTTGGGTCCCCCAGTCTCTTGTTCTGTAGGGGTTCCATTAATAGAACCTCCACCGATCAGACACTTATCACCTATTTTGTGGATGAGTTCTAATTTGTCATTATGGAAAAATCCCTTTAAAAACCACCTACTTGTGAGATAGATAATCCTGGGAAAACACAATCCTTGATACTGCCAAGGAAAACAGCAAAAACATCCAGAAAGTTTTAGCATTTGATGTCTGAAGTTTTCAAAAAATACTTCTGGGAGGAATATATAATGCTAGACTGGTATAAGATAAAATGGCAGATATGTGCTTTATGTAGACCTTGAATGACAGAGCCAAAAACATAAGGCACAATATGTTCGTTACTAATACTGAAACAGATAAATCAGGTGAGGATCTAAGAGAACTGCTATTATGCAAGGCAACTAAATTTAAGTCAACCATAAAAAGAATCAATGAATATTAAAGAGCTTCTCAAATGGATCATCCATAACTAAAGTACTGATTAGCCTTAAAGGAATTGCAAAAGAAACCTCTGACTGCAATGCAAGGCATACAGTTTTCATTAAAAAAAAGGAGAAAATAATCAATATATCGTTATGCTGGGATCACAAATTAATATAGTACACTGAAAATAATTATCTAAGAAAAACATTCTCATTGAAACAGCATACAGTTTATGTAAATATATACTGAAGATGAAGGCAAGGTAAGGTTGGCATTGACCCAGGCTGGCCTATCAATTAAAAGTTTATTTGAAGACCAAATACTGGCCAAAAAGTTATCCACTAAACTGCAACTGTAAGACAATGTGTGCATGTAATAAATGAGAGAACCCACTTTTACATACTAAATTGTTTAAAGGTATCCCACTAGGCAGTGTTGTTGTAGGGACATTGATTTGGATCAAAATGAAGATCCACCTTTTTGACATACTTCCATTAGCATTAATCACATACATTTTGTGGATTATTATTTTGATTTTTATCAATGCTACATGGAGAATGCTAAGGCCACAAGTAGTGTCTGTAGGACAAGATAAGTGTGGTACCATCCAACTTGTAAGCTGTTAATACCTTGTAGTATACACTACTTACAAAAAGTTAGGGATATTTGGCTTTTGGTTGAAATATCAGGATGAACATAAAATGTAAAAACATTTTTTTAGATGAACTAAATGAGACCATCATTAAAATTTAACTTAAAACTTAACTTAAAATCCACACGTCCAACTGTTCATTGTTTCAGTACTTTTTGCACAACTTTCTGACCTTTAACAAGGGGCTTAATGGGGAAATTAACAATAGGTTTTTGATCCCTTAATCACCTGATAAATTTCGGGGATCAATTTGAATTGGGATTTAAACAGTCCTCTTCATTATGCTGTTCACATGCTCACATCATAAGACCAAGACAATACCTTGCAATTGTTTAACAGTAACTTGCCATTGCGAGACTTCAAGCAAGATGCTCTCATATGGAAGTGACCACTGAGCTTACAGTGTGGGTAAAGGTTGCAACAGAGCTAGAGAAAGACTGGAAGAGTCACAGAAAGGCAAAGAAGTGGGTGTCCTTTGGCTACATCAGTCATCGATGACCACTTCATTGTAAACAATTCCCCATGGAACTAAAAGGTAAATGTCACACAACTCCAGGTACTTTTAAAGCGAGGTGAGAGGCAACCAAGTGTCACATCAGACTGTTTAAATCAGAGTGGTCTGCATGTTAGTCAACCTGACCACTCCATCAGGCACAGTCATCATGGTCTAACATGGGCCAAAGATTATCTATGCTGGATGAGGGACTAGTGGATCTCAGTGCCGTTCAGTGATTAAAATCAATTCACTCCGAGCAGAGATTATGGCCACTAACGATGCTGGAGATGTTAAAGAGAGTGCTATGCATCAGTCTGGTCAGGTATCCTTGCTGGTCATCTAGCATGCAGACCACACTGATGTAAACTACTTCGAATGGTCTGACCTGACACTCGATTGCTTTTTAAATTATTGGGCAATTCCGGAATCAAACACCTGTTGTGAATTTAGTCATTAAGCACCTTGTTAGAAATCAGCAAGTTGTGCAAAAAGTAAAAAACATTGAATGGTCGGACGTGTGCATCTTACAGTTAAGGGCTTGTTCACACGGCGTTTTGGATCCTTTTTACGGATCCGTTTTTGGCACTTGAAAAGCGCATCCGGAAAGCGGATCCGCAAAACGCAGCAGTTGTTACTTATTTGGATCCGTATTTTAATGCTTTCATCCTTGCGTTTTACGCATCCGCTTTCCGGATGCGTTTTCAGAAGGAAGGAGAGAAAAAAAAATCTCTCTCTCTCTCAGCCCTGACACCTCCGCTCATTACATGACAGCCCCGACACCTCCGCTCATTACATGACAGCCCCGACACCTCCATTCATTACATGACAGCCCCGACACCTCCATTCATTACATGACAGCCCCGGCACCTCCGCTCATTACATGACAGCCCCGGCACCTCCGCTCATTACATGACAGCCCCGGCACCTCCGCTCATTACATGACAGCCCCGTCACCTCCGCTCATTACATGACAGCCCCGGCACCTCCATTCATTACATGACAGCCCCGGCACCTCCATTCATTACATGACAGCCCCGACACCTCCTCTCATTACATGACAGCCCGGACACCTCCATTCATTACATGACAGCCCCGACACCTCCATTCATTACATGACAGCCCCGACACCTCCATTCATTACATGACAGCCCCGACACCTCCGCTCATTACATGACAGCCCCGACACCTCCGCTCATTACATGACAGCCCCGACACCTCCGCTCATTACATGACAGCCCCGGCACCTCCATTCATTACGTCAGCCCCGGCACCTCCATTCATTACGTCAGCCCCGGCACCTCCATTCATTACATGTCAGCCCCGGCACCTCCACCATTTCAAATCTCCCGCACCTCCACTGTCACCGCTCGCCGCCGCTCCCCCTGCGCTCCCACTGCCGACGCTCCCCCTGTGCTCCCGCTGCCGCCACTCGCCTGCGCTGCCGCCGCTCACCTGCGCTTCCGCTGCCGCCGCTCACCTGCGCTCCCCTCCTCCGCTCACCTCGCTCTCCCGCGGGCCGCCCGCTCCACCTGCGCTCGCCGCTGCCCGCCGCTCACCTGCCTCCCCCGCTGCCGCCGCTCACCTGCGCTCCCGCTGCCGCCGCACACCAGCGCTCCCGCTGCCCCCGCACACCTGCGCTCCCGCTGCCACCGCAACACCTGCCTCACCGCTGCCACCGCACACCTCCGCTCCCCGCTGCCCGCCACTCGCCTGCCTCCCGCTGCTCACCTCCGCCCCCGCTGCCGCCGCTCACCCCGCTCCCCGCTGTTTCACCTGCGCTCCCGCTGCCGGCCGCACACCTCTCCAGCGATCCCCGTCCAGCCTCCCAGTGCGCTTTTCGCATCCGCTGTGAGGATGCAAAGCGCAGATGTTACGTACCCGGAGTGTGGAGCGCTTTTGGACAAGTGCCAAAAGCGGACTCCATTATCTCCTATGGGCGTTCAGTTGCGAAAAACCCAAATAAGAATTGACATGTCAATTCTTAAAGCGGATGCGAAAAGCGCAGTGCAGAAGAGCCCCTCAAAAGCGCATCGCTGATCTCCCGTGGGAACAGCGATGCGCTTTTGCCATTCACTTAATGTTAATCACACGACAATTGTTAGATCCGTTTTGCGGATCCGTAAAACGGATCCGTAAAACAGATCATAAAGACGCCGTGTGAACAAGCCCTAAGAGATGGTCTCATTTAGTTCATTCAAAAAAATGTCAATAAATTTTGTCTTCATCCCAAAATTTTAAACAAATGAGAAATATACCTAACTTTTTGTGAGCAGTGTATGTAAGCAATTTATTTTCTTCACAACTGAAAAATTCTCAATGAAGTGCATGGGCTCAAGCCATCGACCTAAAAGGAGTGTATGTGGGGAATTGGAACAATTAATGCTATTTCCACTCATGCCCTCACTTTAAAATTCCAGGGTCGTTAAGGGGTTAAAATGAAAAGCAGAACCAGAGAAACGTGGAAGAAAACAGAAGAATTTGAATGGATCAAACAATAGCCAGAAAGGCAAAGGCTCAGTCAATGATCAGCTCCAGGATGATCAAAGACAGTCTCAAGTTACCTGTGAGTACTGTGACAGTTAGAAGATGCCTGTGTGAAGTTAGCAAAAAGTCCCCGCAATGTCCCACTGTTACAAAAAAGACATGTGCGGAAGCGGATACAAAAAGAGAAATGGAGAAACATTTTCTGTACTGATGAAAGTAAAATTATTCTTTTTGAGTCCAAGGGCCAAAGACCGTTCATCAGACGAACCACAAACTCTGAATTCAAGCCACAGTACACTCTGAAGACAGCGACGCACGGTGGTGCAAGCATCATGATACGGGTATGTTTCTCTTACTATTTTGCCAGGCTCATTTACCGCATACCAGGGATCATGGGCCAGTGTGCATAATTCAAAATACTTGAAGAGGTCATGCTGCCTTATGTTGAGCAGCAAATGCCCTTGAAATGGGTTTTTCAACAAGACAACAACCCTAAATACACCAGTAAATGAGCAAAATCTTGCTTCCAGTCGAACAAAATTGAGGTTATGGAGTGGCCGCCCAATCCCTGGACCTTAATCTGATAGAACACTTGTGGGTTGACATCAAAAATTAGGACAAGCCAACAAATGCAAATAAATTGTGGGATGTAGTCAAAGCATCCTGGGCTGGAATAACAGTTGATAGGTACCAGAAGTTGGTTGACTCTATGCAACATAGATGTGAAGCAGTTTTACAAAACTGTGGTTATACAACTAAATATTAGGTTGCTGATTTACAGAAATGCTAAATAAAATTAAAAAATAGAAACAAAAAAAAAAAAAAAAACAGCCCAATGCTCATTTTGTTTTATTATTTTCTATGAAATAGTTAACAATTTTATACATTTCTCATCATGCTTTGATTTAGAAAACAGTGTGCAATGTTCTCAATTCATGGAAATTGAAACTATTCTGAAGATGTTGTGCTTCGCTCATGTCTATGAACACACTACTTTTATTTTGAACATAACTGTGTGTGGGTGCTATATAAACAATGGCTAATATTGGAGCATATAATTTACAAGAATGCTTCTTTAACCAGTCTTACCAACTTAATGAATGAAGTGATCTAGATTTTGGAGCAGACTCATCCTTAACTTAACAGTTCAGAAAACCCAAGTAGTAAGAAAAATCTTTTATATGCAGATCTCAAGAGGGATGAATACAGAGCTCTCAGAAAGGTAAATTTTAACCATCAGGAACAGTGCTTCAGTACCATCCAAGCACAGCTGGGAATACGCTTTTATAATTTAAGAGGTAAGGTTATCACAAAAGAGCAAAAAGGCCAAGGACATGGAACTAAAGTGTTATAATTAACTACACACAGGACCAGCAGATGAGCAAACAAGCCGCTAAATTTGGGAAAAGATGTCTGAAAACCTTACATGGTTTTGAAAGTAAAACACGACACTGGAAAAAGTTTTAGTACTTAAACCCAGGCCACATAATACAGACTTCAAATGTGATAATAGGGACATTTGTTAAAGGAATATGTCAGTCTGAAATGAAAGGTGGGCTATCATATAGTATTTCCACATGGTCCCATGCATTGTAAAGGCTTTGTATTGCTTGTTATTGGCTGTTAGGCTAGGTCTACACTGCATCGGACAAAAAAATGGCCAGAAAGCGGTCTTTTTTTTTCCCAATGCAGGACCACGGTTTTTGTCGTGTTTTGTGAAAAAACCACGGTCGTTTCTTTTTTTTTTTACTTCGGCCATACAATTGTATTGTATGGGAAGACGCCGAGAAAACTAAAAGCGCTGGCGAATTATACAACATGTGGAGACTGCAGCTCGTCTTTTCTATTGCCGTCTATGGGGTCACATGAATGATTGTATCTTCGGCGCTTTTAAAAAACTAAAAGCGCCGAAAATACGATCCTAATGTTGTGCAGTGTAGACACAGCCTTACTTTTTCAGTACAGCTGCTGTCATCAGAGTAACAAGTGGAGTAAAAAAAAAACCCTATACACTATTCTCTGCTGACATCCCTGAGCAAACTACTAGGATATAAGAAAAAAGTTTCAGTCAGAGAAACACTTGTGACTGTACTACAGTGTTTCTATCAAGTAAACAGCTATGATATTACATACTAGTGCATCTCAAAAAATTAGAATATCATTGAAAATTAAAGGCATTCTCCAGGAATATCTTTTTATTGTTATAGGGCACTCAAATGTATTATATTAAACCTTGTAATTCATACTGTAATGAGTCTATACAATATATGGGTTTCTCTATTTGACTTAAAGGGGTTGTCTCACTACAAGGATTGCTTTTTATGTTAAAGATCTTGCAAAAACAAGTCACTCTGCAATATGTGTCCATTAACAGTATCCTATCTATTCCTAGATATGCCCTCCTGTATGGGATGCATCAGCTCCTCAGGTCAATATATCTACAGACCTGTTCTGTCTCTCCTGATAGGCTGCCAATGCTGGTTGTTATAGCTACAGACCTGGTGTCCTCAGCAGCTTGTCACTGCAGCCCAGTAGTAGCCAGTAAAGCCGGTAAACACACACCTCTGAATTCAAAAACAAAAGTGAGAAAACAGGACTGAGGTAAGAAGAATCGATGTATTGAGACAACCCCTTTAAATTATTGATATGAATTATTTTTTCAGTGATATTCTAATTTTACGAGATGCACTAGTACATGTTTAAATCAGGTAAGCTGCTGTGACTTCATAAGTAGGTTTTGTGTAAGAAACGGTGACATGACATAAGTAGGTGTCAAGTGAATTAAGCTTCCGTGATATCACAACAAGTTGACATACAGTTGAGCTGCTATGACATCACATGTGGGTATCAGTCTGGTTAGTTACTGTGACATCACAACTTAGTTTCTTTTACGGCCGCAATTACGCCGGGTGCTTTGGGAGTCACGCTGATCAGCGCGAACTCTCGCTGCGCAGGAGGAGGAAGGGGGGGGGGGCAGCCCGCCGACCCCATAGACATGTATTACTCGTGGCGCGTATTCGCGCAAGTAATTGACACGTCACTTATCTCCCCGCACGTACAATACGATCGTATTGTATGAGCGGGGAGAGGAGGCGTAATCCATAGTTCTCTATGAGAACTATGGATTACCGTAATTTCGGCACACATCTCGCTCGTATTAGAGCGCAAATACGTCGTGAAATTCACGCCGAAATTATCCCGTGTGTACATACTCATGAAAAACGGGCCTGGTGAAGGGTAATCAATCTGGTCATCAACTGGTTAATCAGATAGTGTTACAGTTAAGAAAGCAGCTGTGACATCCCTCTAGATATAAACTACTGTGATATTACAAGAAAGTTTCAGTGGTGGAAAGTATCTGCAACGTTACTAATGTCTGCTGTGTGTAAATCAGGCAAAACTACATTACAAATAAATTTAATAAATTAAGGTACGGTCATATAATAATGTTTTAATATGGTAACTAGCCATAAAATCCCAATTAGTTTCAGTTAGCTAAACTCAATAGAATACAGTATGGGCCACCAAATTAGGGATTAGAAGCCAAGGAGCACATGTACTGTTCTTGTACAGGACCCTTCAGATGTTGGTGTCCATCCCTGCCAACATCATTTTACTAACCACGTTACTACTAGTACTATAAATATAAAACATAATAATACATTTTTGGTTTCTGCAGTATTATTTGTTTCTACATTTAATGCTTTGATGTTAAGAGTTTTCCTGTCTGGCTACTCCTGGCTCATATTACTGTTGAGTGGTGCCAATATTGGTCTAGTTCTAAAAGGTTAAAAGATCAAGCAGAGGTAACATTTGATTCTTCATAGAACAAGGCACATTAGTGTGCCTTGATATCCAGGAAACAAAGGAAGCCAAAAGAACCTGCCAAAAATCTCTTTAGGGACACATTTTTAATTTCTTTATATCCAGAACAGCACTTTCAAACATGAAAATGTGGAGTAATACTAAAAGTTAAGTGCATAAGACTAGAAATACACTGACCAAAAGTATCAGTGTTGGTCATGAGCATGTGCTCATCCTCCAACTGAAAAAACCAGGCTACAAAAGAAAAAAAAAAAGTCTTCAATAACCCACAAAACAGCCAAATAGGATGTTAATCTTACAACTAAGTTTGGGGTAGATCTGCCAACTAGGATTCTATATGGCCAAGTAAAGAGTCACTTCAAGGACAATGCAGAAGTTGCCATCATGACGTTTTTATAGCTAACATGACTTTAATTTCTTCCCTATCAAGTGCTCAGCATCATATTGCATATTTCTGAAAAGTATTCAAATAACACAAAATCTTAACTTCAGCCAGATTTCATTTAAAATTTACTGCCAAGTCAAAAGTAGACAGGCAATGCCAAGTTATATGGTTATGGCCATCCACTTGGCGCTGTCCCAGCTGTCACTTCAGGTTTTATAACTGTACAAGTACAAAAAAGACAATCTACGCCAACCACATTTTCAGCATCTTTTCAGGGAAAATAAAAACAAACAAATTATACTTATCAGTAGAGTTTATCGTAACCTAAATCATCTCAGATAGAGATTTCATGGTATGTTTTCCTATTATAATTAGATTTCAGCAGAAAAAGATGCTGCTTCACTGTATGACTGCCATGATTGATGCAATTTATAAATAAGGCAGGAAATTAAACTTAGGAAACACTGTATACCATTCGTTCCTTTCACAACTAAAATTTACAGTTAAAACAGTAAGAACCAGAGCACAGATTTATTGCAGTGTAAAGAGTAAGAATGTATTAGCTTATCTGCTTGTTTTACAACATTTAGCGATATATACACCTGCCAGAATGATCAAAATTATCTGTTCAATCTAAACTGTGTTTATGAAATCACCGGGGCATAAAATATGATCAATTTTTTTTTTTTTTGCCTGGGATAGAGTAAAATGTTAACTTGTAGTTTAAATGAACGGATAACTAAACATTGGTCAACTGAGTATGCCAAGGTGAAATTTCATTGCATCCAATGTATAAGTTACCATGTTATGTAGCTGAAATCACTGCTCACATGATGAGCATTTAATCAGTAATACAATTTTAGTTTGTGCATTGTCTCAAAAAGAGCATCCCTCTACAAACCGTAATCTCTAGAGACCTTCCGCCACACAATCTCCGTTCCTCAGGACCTTCTTGTCCGCTCCTCACATAACAGTCTCCAAAACTTCTCCCGTGCTTCTCCTACATTCTGGAACTCACACAGACTCCTCCACTTTCTCAACCCTCAAAAGAAGCCTGAAAACCCATCTCTTCATGATCTCCTATAACCTACAATAACCCTGCTGAAACTACACCACCACAAACATATCTGCTCCTCACCTTCTGTCTCTTTATTCCCTTCCTGTAGATTGTAAGCCTTCACGGAGAAGGTCCTCACTTCCTCTGTACCAGTTGCTAGTCAATTATCGTGACCATTGTACTTGTTTGACACGTTATGTATGTAACCCCCCCTTGACTGTACAGCGCCCTGGAACTAACCGCGCTTTAAAATAAATAATAATAATAGTTCCATACATGCTTCATCTAGCAACTGCTGTAACACAGAAAATTGCCCGCTTTTGTCTGCTTATAAAGTTTGCAATGTGGAACGTTTATTTTGTTACCTTATAGGCAAATGGTCTCAAACACGTGGCAGCCCCTGAGGCTATAACCTGCAGCCCACGGGTCCCTGGAGCGCCTGAGACAGTGGAGAGGCCTTTCAACTCCCTATATGCCGTGGTCAATAGCGATTGCAGAATAAAAGGGATGTGACAGATGGATAAGGCTCCCATTGTCCTCCATTAGTGACCCACTGTGCAATCACAGAGTGACACGACAACCTAAGGACTAACGGTGGCCTCTGGCCTATATGTGATGTAGATCTGGGTGTGTTGCATCTCTTAATATTCATATTAATCTGTTAGTCCTCTATTTATTGATGGAGGGTCTTTATTGTATGTACCCACCATTATTTGGTTATGTGTAATGTTTTGTTAGTCCCCATTGTTGTGTTACTAGGCTAGAGGCATAACAGGGCATCCTTAGCCTAGGTTCCTGACGGAGTTGCCCTTATTGGGGCGGCTACCCTGAATTCGTTTGGACAGGGATTCCGATATTGGCTTAGGGATTGTGTAGGGTTTGTATAGTGTTTTTATCGCACATCAATAAAAGGTAATTTTTATTTGTGTGTCACATTTTCTGTCCAAGTTTGAGACTCTAATTTTAGGTATGTACCTTTTTTAATGAGGATTCCCAACCAAAACGATTTGTTACACATGGATAGGATGGACTTTAAATGTTTGACTGGCGAAAGTCCCACGAACTGGTGACCCATGTTCACAATTCGCAATGGAGAGATAGCAATAAATGTTCAGAAGATCTTCTATTACATAGGAGGTATGGAAATTGGGATTGTGGAGGGGTGTTAAGCGGTATGAAGCACTCCCCTGCATGCAAATCATACTTTTTGTTTTCTTTTTTTTACATAGTTACGGGTTTTTTGGTTTTTTGCTCTACCCATAGTAAATTCTATGCCTAGAACAAGGGAGTACTCCCTCCCTCTTAAGGTATGAACGCTTAGCAGTTAGTCTCAAATAACAATAAGCAACTAGGTTTTCAATCTGCTTCATGTATGGAGAACACTTTCTGATTATAAATAAGACAAAAATAATTTACCGTAATTGAAGAAAAAATTGTGTTTTTGGAAAGGAAGGAAATATTTGTTTTCCTGAAAAATCCCTTCACAAAAATATCACAGAAATAAAATAAATTTTTTCAAGCTCAAAAATAAACAAGGAATTATTAAACTTAAAATAACCCTAAAACAGAAAAAAAAATTTTTTGTACCTACACCCCCCATACTTTGGGGTCTAACTCTGTAACAGTAGCACAGCTTCTCATTTTACTACTACTGTATTGCATTACTTTGTAACTGTCGTATTGGGGGAAGCTTTTTGTCCCAAAAGTAAATTTTTTATAGATGGTCCTAAGGTGTATCCAAGATCCACCTAAAAAAAATTTCCCCCTTTCGATAGGGCTATAGATAAAAACCCATAAAAAATATGCCTATAGATCCCACCAAAAAGATATTACCATAGAAACAAAGGTAAAAAAGAAATTTGGTGCCAAACTCAAAAAAAAGCACCCCCCCTTGTTTAAAGGGGACATCCTGGATATGGGGGTTTAGATTTGTAGCGAAAAAATGCCCAAATTCGGCACCCCTAACTCACCAAGTTTTTTTTTCTTAGTGAACGGGAAACAAAAAAAAAAACCTGGCTTACGTACAAGGGATAAATTTAAAGTTGGAAAATTGGGGTCTGTTTAACGGTAAATATTAAAAGCCCGAAAAATTTTAAAACCATCATTTACCACAAAAAAAATTAAAAATTTTTCCCAAAAATCCCTTAATTGTAAAAAAAAAAAATGGGGTTTATTTGAAATCTTCCCTTCCCCGGTAAAGTGCGGGTATTTTGGGCTGCAAAAACCAAATACAACTGAAAACTAAATGAAAACGACTTTCGTCTGTTTGCTCGAAATGCCAATTGGCATAAAAATTTATTCAGGTTTCAAAGAAACTTCATGGGAATTTTCCCCAAGCGGCAAAACCCAAACCCCTCCTTTTTCCGTTGTAGGGGAAATGGGAACGAGTTTCTTACCCGAAAGAGGGGGAAAACCTTTCCCCAATCTTTTTTTAAAAGCGGGGAAGCCAAAGGGATTTTCGAGCTGGCAAAAAAAGATGTCCATATGGCCCTTAATATCAAACATGATTTTTTTTAAAAACTTCTTTTAAAAATTTGAACATGTGATTGTTTCAAAATTTTTTTACCCCAAAAAAAGATAAAAAGAAGAATTAGAACAATTATGTAAAAAAACCCTTAACCCCGGTCTTTTGGTTTTGGACTTAATTTTGGTAAAAAGCATATTTTTTTTTTAAAATTTTACGTTTTGATTTGTTATGGGGTTTAAAAAAAAAATTCCAGGGAGTAACCAAACTTGGTCTTTCCCATGATTCCCCCTTTTAAAAACCCTCGATCATTCAACCAAAATTTTAGACAAAGATAAGGTATTTAATTACCGGAAAGGGGTTTCGGCCCGGTTTTTGGCCACAAGACCACAACAATGTGTAAATCCCTGTCAAATAAAGGGAGTGTTTTTTCCTATCCTGCATCCTATTTTTCCAACTTTATGGAATGGATGAAATTTTTCCCTTTTTTTAAAAAATGAAAAAATAAAACTTATATATTTTTTAAATAAGCTGAAAACCCGACACCCGTCTATTGTGGATCGGGACCCTTTTTTCCCAAAAAAGGAAACCCCATTTTTTAATTTCCCGGGCTGGATTTTTGAGGGTTTGGTTTTCCCGCGCATCCGGGACACTTTGGGCCCAAATTATGAGAAAAACAGGGGGTTAAGCTGAAAACAAACTTTTTACCCTTTTGAATTTTTTGCAATTTTATCTTTTTCTTCCCTTCCCACCCCACTCTGGGAAAATTTGAAATTCGGGGAAAAATTTAATTTCCCGGGCGGGGTCCCTTAATTTAAAAACAAATAGGGAAATTCGAGGGCCAAAACAAAAGCAAAACAAGGGGGGCAAATGCTTTTTTAAATCGGGAAATAGACAAAACTACCCACCCCAAAAGGGCACACAGAAAAAATTTTAAAAAATTTTTATTTTTGAAATTGGGAGTAAATTTAAAGAAAAAAAAGCCCGGGACAGGGTTTGGGATAAAAACCAAACATTAAGTTCATCCCTTAAATAAAAAAAGACCCCTAGGGGAAATTTAAGGAAATTCCTTTTAAAAACGCAACGTCGGTAAAAACTCAGAAGAGTTTCTTTTTACAGAATGGCGAAAATTTTTCCCAAAAAAAAACACAATTTAAATTTAAAGGTTAATGGAATTAATTGTACAAAAAGGAACAAAAAATCAGAAGCTTATAGACCTTAAGAAAGAAATTGAAGCGGTTGAACAATCACTATTGCAATATGCAGATACGCAAATATATTTGGATTATAATAATGCCATAAAATTTAAAAAAATATCAAAAAGCTAAAATGGGGTTTATTTAAAATCAAGAAAAAAAAAATTTTTGGTTTAGAGTTTTTGGGAGATTTTTAGGGGGGAAAAGGAATTTTACCTGGAAAAATAAAGATTCGCTCCCAGATCAAATTTTTGAAACAACGGGGACAATGGCACCATCAAAGGACTCTGAAAGACTTTGTAAATTTTTTTTCTAAAATTCGATTCCTAAAATTGGAACAACCCTTTCTTCATCTAGGGGAAGATAAAAAATTAAAGGAAAAATTTTTTAAAATACCCAAAAAAAGGGCAAACTGAACCGGGTTTCCGATCAAAAGGGATAAATACCCGGCTTTTGCAAAATGCTATAAACCCTTTTTTTACAGGAAAATAAAGCTTTCGGGGGAAAGGAAAAAGGAAAAGGGGGGGAAATACGGGCAAAACAACAAAACGAATTTTGGAGGGGGGAAAGAGACCCCGGGTTTTTTAAACATTCTGTTTTTGTTTTAAACCCTAATCCCTAAAATTTTCAAGAATTGTCTAAAGGGTTTAATTTTGCACCGTCCAAAACCCTTGACGTTTAAAAAATTTTGGGTTGGGACGTCAACGGGTTTGCACTGCATTTAACGTCAAAATCATTTTTTTGAGGAAAATAAAAACAAAGACGAAAAAAAAAACACAAAAGTGAAATAAAAGGTTCAAAAAAGTTTGAACCCAATAATTTTTAAAAAGGAGGAACTTTTTTCACATGACTTTAGAGAAAAAAAACCCAAATGTTTTTAAATTTAGATCATTACAAGCAAAAATAATAATACAAAACCCATTTTTTAACAAACATTTTAGTTCCAAATTTCCTTATTTTTAATCCCATTCTTTTATCAACCCCGAGTTTACTCAAATGTCTTTCAGGAGATGATTGAACTTAATCTGTCTCCACTTGCGGGGGATTCAAAAAAAAACTGAAACAAACTTAAAAAAAATTTTTGGATTTAAACAGGAAGGAAAAGGGGGGGCATTAAAAAAATTTAAAAAACAATAAACAAATTTTAATTTTAAAAAAATGGCGGTTTAAGGGGGGGCCGTGGTTATTTTGGGTTTTCAGGGGAAAAAAAAAAATTAATTTTTTTAAAAAATTTGTTGGGGAAACCAAAGAAAAATATCAAAATTTTTGAACAGGGTCCCAAGGGCCCCTTTCAAAAAGCACTCAGAAAGCTCTTGGATAAAAGGAGTCAAGAAAAGGGAAGTTTTTTTTTCCAGAATTTGCAAAAACCGTTTAAAATTGGGGGAAATTATCCAACCTTACCAAAAATTCATTCCCTTCCAAAAAACACAAAGATGTTTTTCCCCCCCCCCCCCCCCCACCCGGGCCTATATATTGGGGACTTTCCGGTTCTTTTAGTGGTCAGGGGATTGGCAAAGAAAAGCCTCCCCCAAACCCAAAATAATACCGCAAAAACCAGGTTATTTACGGGATACAAAGCACACTATGGGCTTCACTAAAAAGATCAAATGGCAGGAAAATTTTTCCAAAGGTTAAACCTTTCCATGTATTTTGCTTTTGAAACCCTCTATCCCCCAAAATAGGGGGTCTGATTACATTAAAAAAAGGATTTTTTTTAAAAAATATAGCCCCATAAAAGGATCAGTTTGAATTAAAATTATCAGGTTGGGGAAATTTTTAAAATTAACGCACAAAAATTTTTCTTTGAAAAAACCAATTTTTTTCCCCAATTGAAAAGGAACCCCCCCCCCCAAAGGGGCGCAAAATTTTCCCCCTCCCTAGCTAATATTTTCAGGGGCATTTTGGGAGGAGGACTTTTTTTGTTTTCGGCCTAAACCCTTTAACCTCCTATAACTGTGGTAGGGTTCCCCCTTTTTTGGGACACCTCCCCTGAAAATGGGGAGGGTCCCACAGACCTAAAACCCGGAATTTATAAATTTTTTTGAACAACAAGGGAGGGGGAAATTTAAAAATTTTCACGTACCCTGACAAAATACATCATAAATTAAAATTTTTTTGGGATGTGAAAACCTGGAGGGAAATACCCGGGTTCCCAATTTTTTAAAATTAAACCATTTTTTAAAAAACCTTTTTGAAACAGAATTCTATTTTGGGTTTTTCCAAAATAAAATTTGGCCACCCGGGCCCCATGGGGTTTGGGAATTTTACCCAAAAGGGGAAATTAAATTAAGGGAAAAAAAAGAAATTCTAGAAAACCAAACAAAATTTAAAAAAACCCAGCAGGATACAGTTCTCAAAAAAATTAAAGGGAGAGGAAATTGCCCCAGAAAAAAAACTAAAAAAAATAGAAAAACCCGGGTTGGAAAAAATATCTAGTAGAAACACTGAAAAAAAAACCCAAAAAATTTAAAAAGGTTTTTTAAAATTTATTACCTATTTAACTGGGGGAATTCCCACCCCAATAAAACCACATATTTAACAATAATTAAAAAACATCTGCCGAACAAAAGGGCACATCCTCTTTTGGGAAGGACATCCGGGATAGGGTTTGTTAGATTTTTTAGCCCTAAAAAATCGGCACACAAACTCACCAAGTTTATTTCTTAGGGGGAACAGGAAAAAACAAAAAAAAAACCCTTTCCTTTACGAAAAAAGGGATCTTTTTAAAAAGTGGACATTGGGGTTTTTAAAACGGGTAAATATGTAGAAAAACAAAGAAAATTTTTAACACATTTACCAGGGAAAAAAAAAATTATAAAATTTACCGTTTCCCATTAATTTAAAAAAACAAAAAATGGGGTTTTTATTTATACCCTTTGCATCTCAAAAAAAAGTGCCAGAAAGGGGCCCCGCACACCCAAAATAAAACTGAAAACAAAATTTGAGACACATTTCAAAATTTAATGCTCGTAATGAAAAATTTGGCATAGAAATATGAAAACCCGGGTTTCAAACCCTTTTTCAGGGGAAAGTTTACCGGGGCGTACCCCAACCTTTCCGTTCCGTTTTTTTGGGGTAAAAACCCATTTATTTTACCCAAAGAGGTGGAGACCTGCGAAAAACCCTTTTTTTAAGGGGGAAACCCAAAAATTGGATTTTTTGAGCTGGCAACAAAAATGTCCAAAAGGTCTTAATACCCAAACCCTTATTTTTTAATACTTCATTAAATTTGAAAAATGGGGAATTAACAAAATTTCTTTAGTCCAAAAAATATAAAAAAAATTTAGAACAATTAAGTATATACCCTTTGTAACCGGTTTTTGGTCTTGTAAGCTTATGTGGACAAATCCATTTTTTTTTTTTAGATATAGGGTTTGAGCTGTTAGGGGGTTAAAAAATAAAGGGAGAAACCCCTTTTTTGTTTTTCCCATGATTCCCCTTTTTTAAAACCTCGACCCATTCATACAGAGAAAAAACCCAAAGGGAAGAAAGGGTATGAAATTCCCCGAAACCCCGGTGGGCCCCTTTTGGGAAACAAGCCCCACATCAATGGGGTGATCCCTTAAATTAAGGTGTGGGTTCCTATCCAGGGGCACCAAAATTATGAATTTTAAAGGGAAGGTTTTAAATTTTTCCTTTTTAAAAAATAAAGAAATAAAAGAAAAATTTTTTTTTAAAATAAGTTTGCACCGCCACGACAAATTGTGGATCGGATCTTTTTCTAAAAGGACTGCATTTTTAAAACCCCATTTGGATTGACGGTTGGTCCCGCGAAATCCAGACACATTGGAAAATTAAAAGGAACACAGAGGGTAAGCTGAAAACAAACTTTTTATCTTTTGAAGTATTGAATATGTCCCCAATTTTGTAAATAAATATATTTTTAAAGGTGCTATTGACATAAAATTCTCACCAGATGTTGGTAACAACCCATCCAATCCACACAGGCAAAGAAATCAAACTATACATGCCTATAGAAGATAGGCGGAAGTCCAGGTATCCTAGGCAACACACTGAATGCCGCTGAGTACCGCTAAAGGGCCGTTCACACGGCTTATTTCGGTGCGGATTGGCGCCGTACTGCGCGTCGATTTGCGCTGCAGTAACGCGCCAACCGTCGCAGAAATTTACGGTAATCCACCGTTCTCATAGAGAACAGTGGATTCTGTCGCTCCTCCCCACTCGGCGAATCCGCCGGGTGGGGAGAAACTGACATTCACATTATCCAGGCGCAATACGCTCCGTGGATAATGGAAGTCTATGGGGCCGGCGGACTGCGCCCCCGCCCTGCCCCTTATTCAAGACGGATTTGCGAGCGCAATCCGGCTCGCAATTACGTCTTGAATAAGCCGTGTGAACACAGCCTAAGAGTTCCGGAAGCAGGTAGCAGTAAAAACAGACGTTTATTTTGAACAAAAGTAAAAATGCACACTGGCAACAAACCCCCACGGCACAAGAAAAACACAGACGCGTTTCGCCCGAAACGCGTCTGTGTTTTTCTTGTGCCGTGGGGGTTTGTTGCCAATGTGCATTTTTACTTTTGTTCAAAATAAACGTCTGTTTTTACTGCTACCTGCTTCCGGATCTCTTAGCGGTACTCAGCGGCATTCAGTGTGTTGCCTAGGATACCCGGACTTCCGCCTATCTTCTGACTCATTCCCGCCAGGCCGGCGGTCAGCTCGGAGCAGTATAGCAGCGGCGTGCATCTCCAGGATAATTCGTTACAGCCCATGTAAGTGAGCCTTTTGTTTATCTACTTATACATGCCTATAAATGAAGTTGTGTGTCAAAATGAGAAATGACACAGGGAAAAAGTATTGAACACAAGAAGAGAGAGAGGCGAAAAAAGCCATGGAAAGTCATGACACCAGCTGAAATTGATCAGCAATTAAAAAGTAAACCTGTTACTTAGTGAAAAATAATATCAGCTGGTTCAACTGATGGCCTATAAAAAGGTGTCTGCTTACCAAGGTGCCCTACAAGAAATATCTCATGATGGGTAAAAGCAGAGAGCTTTCTCAAGACCTTGGCAACCTTATTGCTGCAAAACATACTGATGACATTGGTTACAGAAGAATTTTTAAACTACACTCTAGTTTCGAGTGAGCACTATTAGGGCCATGATCCAGAAGTGAAAAGATCATTATTTCACCATAAACTGGCCATGAACAGCTGCTCCCTGCAAGATTTCAGACAGAGGAGTGAAAAGAAGAGTTGTCCAAGAGCCAAGGATCACCTCTTGAGAGCTACAGAAAGACCTGGAATCAGCAGGTACAATTGTTTCAAAGAAAATTTTAAGTAATGCTCTCAATCTCCATGGCCTGTATCCATGCTCACCATACAAGACTCCACTGCTGAACAAAAAGCATGTTCAAGTGCATTTAAAGTTTGCTCAACAACATTTAAACAAGTCTATGAAATACTGGGAGAATAAAGTCTTGTCAGATGAGACCGAAATTGAACTCTTTTGATGTTATATACAATCTAATCTCCTAGGACCATCTATACCAGAGATAATCTCATGTTTTTGAAGTATGCTGATGTTCACTATTTAGGTCCTTAACATCATCCAGTATTGGTACCGCCAAGTCTTCTTGAAATACTGCCGTTGTGCTGATGATTCAAGAAACAAATTTATAAAGAGAACGATACCACTAATGCTGAACGTTCCCTCCTCTACCCCTTCCCAAAAGTGAGGACATCAACCCGAAAAGGGCGGCTCAACTCCAACAGTGGTTTACCCTCAAATAGCCCCTTAATAATAATCACGCATTTCCCTTTCAACTCAGAGTTCAACAGTGAACCAACCATTCCAACATTATATATATATATTTATATATATATATATATATATATATATAAATATATATATATATATATATATATTATATAAAATATATAAAATATATATATATATATATTATATATAGTATACAGCTGTCCATAATGTGCCAGATATTCAGGATGGCTTAATTCCTATAATTAGATTAGTGTCACAGTGCAATACCCTCAGAATATAAAATAAAAAAAATAAAGGGAACACTTAAACAACACAATGTAACTCCAAGTCAATCACACTTCTGTGAAATCACCCTGTCTAGTTATGAATCAACACTTGATTGTGAATCAATTTCTCCTGCTGTTGTGCAAATGGAACAGACAACAGGTAGAAATGATAGCAATTAGCAAGACTAGTTCTACAAAGGAGTGGTTCTGCAGGTGGTGACTACAGACCATTTCTCTGTTCTTATCCTTTTTGGCTGTTGTTTTGGTCACTTTTGCATTTTGTCATTGCTCTCACCGCTAGAGGTAGCATGAGGCTGTGTCTACAACTCACAGAAGTTGCTCAGGTAGTGCAGCTCATGCAGGAGAGCACATCAATGCGAGCTGTGGCAAGAAGGTTAGCTGCTTCTGTCAGCACAGTGTCCAGAACATGGAGCAGATACCAGGAGACAAGCCAGTACACCAGGAGAGGTGGAGGGTGCCGTTGGAGGGCAACAATCCAGCAGCAGAAACGCTAACTCCCATTTGTGCAAGGAGAAACAGGAGGAGATGAAATCCTCAGACTCATTGTGAGACCATATGCAGGTGCAGTGGGCCCTGTGTTCCTTCTGATGCATGACAATGCTAGGCTTCATGTGGCTGAAGTGTGTTCTGCATGATTAAGGCATTGATGCTATGGACTGGCCTGCCCGTTACCCAGACCTGAATCCAATGAAGCACATCCACTAATGCCATGTTGCACCACAAGCTCTCCAGGAGCTGATTGATGCTATAATCTAGGTTTGGTAGGAGATGCTTCAGGAGAACATCCCCCGCCTCATTAGGACCATGCCCAGGCATTATAGGGAAGCCATACAGGCACGTGGAGGCCACACACCCTACTGAGCCTCATCTCCTTGTCTTGAGTGATTTCCACTGAAGTTTGATCAGCCTGAAATGTGATTTTTCCACTTTAAATTTGAGTATCATTCCAATGCAGACCTCCATGGGATATTGAATTTCATTGATAATTTTAATTTTTTATTGTTCTCAACGCATTCTACTATATAATGAATAAAGAACTGCAACTGGGATATTTCATTCATTGGGATCTAGGATGTGGTATTGGGGTAACATATTGCACTGTGGCACTAACCTCTATATAGGAACAAAGCCGTCCTGAATATCTGGCACCTGTGGACAGCTGCATACACTATACCTACATATATGTTAGGAAGTTGATATCTCAATTACATTGTTTCCCTGATGAACCTTATGTTGAAAGGGGAAAGACCTCGGAACGTGTGATTAGTATTGAGGGGCTATTTCAGGGCAAGCCCCTGTTTGAGTGGACCCTCCCTTTTTGGGGCGATGTCCCCACTTTTAGGAAGGAGTAGAAGAGGGAAAGTTCAGTATTAGAGGTATCCCATCTTCCCCTTCATCCTCTGTTTTCTTGAATTATCAGCACAAAGGCAGTATTGCAAAAAGACTTGGTGGTACCAATACTGGATGATGTTGAGGACCTAAACATTGAACATCAGCGTACTTCAAAACCGTAAAACTGGTATAGATGGTCTTATGAGATTGTGAAAATGTGAAATGGCAATTCTGTAGCATCTTATCTTCTGTGTGGTGTGCTGTTCCTGTTATTTTTTTTTCTAACTATATATCACTAAATCAGTCAATGGGTGTTACCATTCCAGTTTTTAAAAGGGTGTGTTCTTGCACAGATTTTACTTAACCCTCCCCCGATTGGGAACACCTAGCTAACAGTTTTAGTAATATATATTTACAAGAAATAAGATAGGAACAATACAGCACAGCGTTATAAGAGAAAATGATGAAGAATTATTATTTCACAGAAAATATCTACTTAATCAGATATGTCAAGAACAGCTATATGTCCTCTTTAATAGCAAAACCATGTACGTATAAACCCACTAAGATGCAGGAACCCAGCGTCAAGTAAAAAGCATCTACCTACCTGGAAGTTTTGCTTTACTCTTAAAGGTATCATCTGTCAGTACTATTCAAATGTAAAACATGAGTATATGTATAAAAAAATAGACATAAACTCTTACTCAGAGGCGGCCCACTCCAGGACTTCACTGGTGTCCGCTATTAGATGATTTTTTTCAAAGGAAGGATTTGTGCCTGTAGCCTGAGGAGTGAGAGAAGGGGGTGAAAGTGAATCCATGCTACCACTAGGTGTATCTTCTTTTGGAGAGTTGTTGTTATCTGTGAAAGCAGAAGAAACAAAAAATAAATTCAACGACTACAGGGAAATCCGCATACTGCCTAAAAATATCAAAAGTAGACGATAAACAGAGGATATGTTGTCCATAACAACCAACAGATTATTGATTGTTTTTGCTCCTTAAGACATACTTCAGGAAAACCATTTATGGAATTTGGAAAAACATATGATATATGAAGTTCTACTTCACCATGGCATGTAATGTGCTATCCAGAAATATGGATTATAGTCATAAATCCTGACTAGTGAGCTGGTTTCTTGGTTACCGTGCAAAAATGTAGTTTACGTATCTTCTCATCTACATGCGTAATTCAAAAAAATTATATAAATTTATAAATAAAAATACCACAATTATATCCTTAACTGGAACCTTCATTTTCCAGCTGGCTAAAAACTGAACAGAAACAGTGAGAATAACAGTATTACTGTTAAAAAAAGAAGGTTATTCCGCAAGGCTTCAGTATAAGATTTCTAAATAATAAGGGCAGCCAAAAAAAATTCAGAATGAGGTCAGCTAGTGAAAACAATTCATTTTCTGCAACAGAGGGGAAAAAAAAGTCCATTTGTGCCAGGGTTTCATTAATCATAGTGAAAACTTTGAAATAATACAGAAATGAAAGTAGAACATTTTCCAAAAAGAATTTTACATTTATAGGTGCCCCAAACTGATCAAACTTGCCACAAATCGCCCCTATTTACCATACATAAGTAATTGACAACAATAAAAAAAGAAAAAAAAAAGACACTTTATATTTTATATTCTTATATAATTTGAATATATTTTTTACTAATTATATACAAATTAGTGCAGATTCTATTTCATACGTTTCCTTTCTTTACAGGTTCCTTTTCCTCTTTAATAACCCCTCTCTCAAAATTATTGTGCCTCTAAACGTTATACACTTCGATCCCTTCCAAACTTGAAAAATAAATTTGGCTGGCAACAAATCATATATGAATTCTTAAAACAATAATGCTGAAGGATTTCTTTCCAGTGAAAAAATTGTACTAGAAGAAACTATCCCAATAGCTTTCTATACACAACTAGGGCTTGTATGCCTACTTGTCATCTTTATACTATATAGAAGACA
This sequence comes from Phyllomedusa bahiana, assembly GCA_025379985.1. Classification (NCBI taxonomy): domain Eukaryota; kingdom Metazoa; phylum Chordata; class Amphibia; order Anura; family Hylidae; genus Phyllomedusa; species Phyllomedusa bahiana. The sequence continues at coordinate 18,461 of JAODAL010016565.1, read as the reverse complement.
AGAGATTTATACATGATGTATCTGAGAGCCTTTTATATTTGTACCCATGGTTCCCATCCTATGATGTACTGTTACTGTTAATGCGCAATTAAGTCAAACACATGACCAGCAAGTCCTGGCTGTAATGAACAGCTGATATTCCAACTAAGTTTATGTGGCTAACCCTTTAGATTCTGCAATAAGTTGTGGACCACAGCACCTGAGTGGTTAGACCAGGAAAGAGATTCCCTTTGTCCTCCTTGCAATGGAATTGTAAGGTGCTGATCAGTTTTCAAGTGTAGCAGGGGCTAAACAATAACCCCAAGTCTCAGTAAACCAGAGACAGGACTTAATAGGATGTCTGTCAACACTACACTAAAAAGTTCAATAATACTGCAGTGTGTGAGTGTATTATACAAGCCAAGATAAAAAGTGTTCTTTTCCCAGCGCTTCCACACAGGGAATCGTGGTAGTAGGAATAAACTGCAATAAAAAGCGCGGCTGGGGTTCTACAGACAAATGCAACAAAATTTTTAAAAACCAACAGGCAGGTGCTCACCTATTTTTGCTGCACTAATTCGGTACAGCTCGAATGATAGCCCGTTGGATAAAAGTGTTGCTTGATTAGCGGCTGCTACTGCTCGCTCCCGCCGTGGAGCCACGAGGACGCCAAGGAAAGATATCACCGTAAAGTTAGAAGAAAAGGATTTTATTTTCACCGTGGTGGAGCGATGCTGGGTGAAGCGCTGCTATTTTAGAAATATTCTCCAAGTTGGGGAGTAGAATCTTAACACATAATTTATTTAAACAAGTAGACGCGTTTCGCGGGTGCAACCCGCTTTCTCAAGTACATACAATGAACTAAACACACGGGCTTTAAATACATCCAGTTTTGAGAGCGAGGCTCAATGAATTAACGTCAATGCGTGCTATAGGTAACGGAATTACAAAAGCTGCTCAATAAATGACAATGGTTGTTTTTTTAAAAAATAAGATACATTAAATATAAAGCTCTATCTAAAACAATATATGTGGTAGGACCCTCACAAAAATACTAAAAAAAAACATGCTGGAATACATGTAGGACACACACATTATATTATATTATATATATAAATATATATATATATATATATATATATATATATATATATATACAACACACACACACACAAATAAACAACTGCCTAAAATATGCACCTAAAAATGTAAAATTTAAAAAAACATGCCCACTACATACATTTAAATAAGAAGCCATATACTCCAAAAAATGTTTTACTTTTTCTAAAAGGGGAACTTTTTCTATATAATAGTATCCTGTATCTCGTTTAAACCATAAGGTTTGAGTGTATTAAGACGGTAAATCCAGAATACTTCTCTTTGACCTAGTCGTTTTGCTCTACCCAGTGTTTGTATATCAATATACTCTATAGGTTGTATAGATAGAGTTTTATATTTAATGTATCTTATTTTTAAAAAAACAACCATTGTCATTTATTGAGCAGCTTTTGTAATTCCGTTACCTATAGCACGCATTGACGTTAATTCATTGAGCCTCACTCTCAAAACTGGATGTATTTAAAGCCCGTGTGTTTAGTTCATTGTATGTACTTGAGGAAGCGGGTTGCACCCGCGAAACGCGTCTACTTGTTTAAATAAATTATGTGTTAAGATTCTACTCCCCAACTTGGAGAATATTTCTAAAATTGCAGCGCTTCACCCAGCATCGCTCCACCATGGTGAAAAGAAAATCTTTTTCTTCTAACTTTACGGTGTATTATACAAGCCATGACAAGATGGGACATTTCTTTGAATTTATTCAAATGCATTGAAAAGATATCCAAAGCCATTCATGCAAGTAATGAGCATATAGGAAAAGGAAAACCTCTGAACTCTAAGGCTATGTTCACACGGCTTAACTGCGGGCGTACAGCATGCCCTGCAATTACACTGGGTGTCCGGGAGCTCGTGCCAATCGCTGCGTGCTCCCACGGTGCGGGGGGCCAGCAATCCGCCGGCCCACAGACGGTCAGTACTCGCGGCGCGTAAGCGCCGTGAATTTATGACATGTCAATTATCTCCCTGCACGTACAATAGGATCGTATTGTATATGGGGGAGAGGAGGGGTAATCCATAGTTCTCTATGAGAACTGTGGATTACCGTAATGATTGGGGCGCATTTCGCGCGTATTAGAGCACAGTACGCTCTCAATACGTGGCGAAATGCGTCCAGAAATAAGCCGTGTGAACATAGCCTTAGGGACCTTGAAGCTGCTCAAACCAGTGCCATCATACATTTTTTTAATTATTGTTTATATTGCACTTACTTTATAGGTGAAGAGCAATTTTACAAACAAACTGGGTGGCCTTAATCATTAGAGAATAAGCACAAATTTGCTGTAAAACTGCAAGCCGGTTTAGTTTTAGGTCCCATTGTACTAAGAGGATGGTATGTGTAACCATAATCTAAAACAGTGAGGCTCTCAATGTCCAACTGGTGGGGACATAACCTCAGTGACTGCTGATAACTAGTAAGATATGCTAGTGGTGCAAAGAAAATACTGTGCTGCTTTGTCTTTTCTTGGCTCATTTCCCACTACAATGGTAAAAAAATAAAAAAGAATAAAAAGAACTGGCCAGGAGTAAATAGCCATCTATGCCTTAATGGGACAACTCCTAAACATCAAAGCCATGTTTAGTATTTTGGAAACAAATTCAGTATTTGTAATTATTTATATTGAATTACTACCTGTAGTAAGCAAAATAAAGAAAAAAACAAAAATGAAAAAAACTCAGTTACATTTATAACAATAAAAATGATTGAATTTGGGTGAATTTCATAGCTCTTAAAATAGAAGAAATAATTTACAATCTTAAATTTCAGTAATGCTGGAGACATCACGTATTACATATAACACAAATTTCTAATGAGAAGTAAAGGGCAAATTAAAATATCAAGCAATAGATACGATTACTAAAAGTTACTAGGTAAGTTTTTAAGGTTATTACATTACTTTTCTTAAACAAATAAAACAAAATAGTTTGCCATTAATAACATTGCAAACAACATAACAGTTTGAATTTAGTATCTAAATGAAAAAGGCCTGATCTTGTTAACAATGAAGGGTTTTAGACTTTTACTTTTGAGTCATTTCAGAATACTGCTGACTTGAAAGCTCTGTTATAGTCTTGGCTTCAGAATGGAAAATGTTACTTTTAGATATAAAATAAACTTCTTGAAATTCTAAATGATTTCACGCATATACAGTGCAGTAAATGGTAACATACTACAGAGAAACCAGAAACATTAACAAACAAAACATTCTGAACAAATAAATAAATATGCAGGAATTAAACAACTAGTAGATTCCAACAGGTCTCTCAGATTCAAGACTTAGAAAGTAATAATTTACATCTTAGGACTGTCATAACATGGTGTATTTAGGGTTTTTACTAGTTTTACCAATTCTGACTTAAGGAATACAGCCACCTCCCATTTTATACAGTAACATGGTGGATAAAGTTGGCATAAGACACAGGTCTTTTTGAGTCCAACGTTTTGCTCTATCCAGTGTTTGTATATCAATATACTCTATAGGTTGTATAGATAGAGTTTTATATTTAATGTATCTTATTTTTAAAAAAACAACCATTGTCATTTATTGAGCAGCTTTTGTAATTCCGTTACCTATAGCACGCATTGACGTTAATTCATTGAGCCTCGCTCTCAAAACTGGATGTATTTAAAGCCCGTGTGTTTAGTTAATTGTATGTACTTGAGGAAGCGGGTTGCACCCACGAAACGCGTCTACTTGTTTAAATAAATTATATGTTAAGATTCTACTCCCCAACTTGGAGAATATTTCTAAAATAGCAGCGCTTCACCCAGCACTGTAACCCTACAGTGTTGTTTCATAGACAGGCAAAAACCCCTATGAGGCAGATGCCAATTGTCCCATAAAAAGGAAAGAAAATCCTTCTGGACTCCAATCAGAATAATCCCTGGATTAATTCCCTATCTCCAGAATCTTTTCCCCATCACCTGTAATATTATTTTTCAAGAAAGGCATGTAAACCTTTCTTGAATTTGGTCACTGGATCCACCATCACAGCCTCTTGCGGCAGTGAGTTTCATAGTCTCGGCACTCTAAGGCTATGTTCACACAGCTTATCTACGGCGTAATTGCGGGGACGGATTTCGACCGCAATTACGCCGTGTACCGTGCAGCGGGGGTGGCAGCGTATACCGCCGTGATAATTGACATATCACTTTCTCCCCGCTCGCGAAATACGATGATGGGGTAAAGGAGACGGAATCCATAGTTCTCTATGAGAACTGTGGATTACCGTAATGACTGGGACGGATTTCAGCCGTATTTCGCGCAGTACGGTGCGAAATACGGAACGAAATCCGTCCCAAAATAAGCCGTGTGAACATTGCCTAATAGTAAAGAATCCCCGTCTGTGATGATGATGATGAAACCTTATTTCCTCTAGACGTTGAAGATGCCCCTTGTCATAGTTAAAAGCCTAGGACTGAAAAGATCATGCAAGAGATCTGTGTACTGTCCTCTTACATATTTGTATATAGTAATTAAATCTCTCCATGACATCCTTTTCCTAAGATGAATAGCCCCAGTATTGACAACCTATTTTGGAACTGCAAACTCCCCATTCCCTTAATCAACTTGCACATGCTCTAGCTTAGTTGTGTTCTTAAACATTGGTGAGCAAAGCTGTATGCAATATTCCAAATGTTGCATCACTAGTGATTTGGAGTGATCATTAATGCCTCTTTTAATGCAACCCATGATTTTACTATCTTGATAACAGCTGCCTGGTATTGGCCACTTAATTTAGAACTTCTACTTACCAATATCCCAAGTCCTTTCCATTCATAGTTTTACCCAGTATCATACTATTTATTATACAGTTGTATTTTTTAATGCTTGTCCCAACTGAATGACCTTACATCAATCCACATTAAACTTAATTTGCCATTTCTCCACCAAAGCCTCCAACTTCCCTAAATTTCTTTGCAATATTCTATTAGCCTTCTCTGTGTGGATTACTTTACAACTCCGTATCAGCAAATAATGACATTCTGCTCTGTAAGCCATCTACAAGACCACTAATCAATATATTGAAAAAAGAGGACCCTATACAGACCCATGTGGTACCCCACTAGCAACTTAGCCATCCTTTGTTTCCTGTCACAGAGCCAATTATGAACCATTTACATATATTTTTGCCCAGTCCCAGCATTCTCAATTTCTGCACTAATATTTTATGTGGTACACTAGGAAATGCTTTTGAAAAGTCCAGATAGACAATATCCACAGTCTTACCAAGGCCCAGTCTGGAGCTTACAGAAGCTCATCAAATTAGTTTGACCGGACCATGTTATGGTGTGGATCTGCTGAGCCACTGCAAGAGATGACACAGATCATGCCTGGGAGTGGAATCTAAGGAACCCCCTGACATTCACCAAAGCTCGCCGCAAACTGGATGGACTTGTCTGCGGGGAACGTCCAGGTCACTACCTCGAAAGTGGCCGCTCGCAGAGACAGCCAAAGTGCCCAAATGAGGTACAGAGGAAGCGGGCAGGGATGTAATAGGGTCACAGGCACGAAGGTCAATGGAGGCAGCAGACAAGCATTGTAAGAAGTCCAATAGCAGGGGTCAGAAAATGGTCCAGAACAGGTATTGCAGTGCGCATTGTGACAGGCCGATCCCTCATAAGGCTTAGTTGGTGATATGTTATAAAGTTATTTTGCCTGAGATACTCAAGGATAGAATTTCTTAAAAAACCTTTAAATATTTTACACACAATGAAAATTGAGCTTACCTGCCAATAGTTTCTGGGCTCACTTTTTGACCCCTTTTTAGAAAATAGCACCATATTTGCCATGCACCAGTCCTGTGGAACAGACCTTGTCGTTTGAGAATCCATGAATATAATAAACAAAGGTTTGTCTATTTGGGTATGTTCACACGGCTTATTTTGGGGCGCATTTCGCTGCATATTTGCACCCCAATCATTACGGTAATCCACAGTTCTCATAGAGAACTATGGATTACGCCTCCTCTCAACGGGCGCACAATAAGATTGTATTGTAGGCGCGGAGAGATAAGTGATATGTCACTTATTCGTGGCGCGAGCAATGCAAGTCTATGGAGCCGGCAGGCTCCTGCCTCCCCTGCGTCGCGGGAGTATGCGCCGATCAGCGCGACTCCGCGAACACCCGGCATAATTGCAGGGCATGCAGTACGCCCCACAATTAAGCCGTGTGAACTTACCCTTATGGTATTAGGTTCTTGCAGGACCCAGAGGGTGGGGAGAAGGCGTGTCATCTAGAGAGGGTAATTTTTGTCATTTTAATGTTTTTAAGGCGATGCTGTACTTCCTGCTGGATTAAGCAGGTGACACTTACTGGAGAATTTACATTACCTGTCATTGAGTTTCTCCTGTTAAAATAAAGTAGAGAAATAGGCATTTAATAGACTTGCCTATCCTCCTCTATCATTACACCCAGATTTCAGTTGAATGTTTCCTACTATAAATAAATAATATTTTACAATTTTTTTTGCTTTCTGTATAAATTAGCTACTCTGTGTCAGTCACTGATTTGTTTTCTTACACAATTTATTTTACTAAAATTTTAATGCCACCTCACTATCTTCCTGCCTATGTGAAACGCTTCCTTTTTGTCACTTATTGCGCCTCTTACCGTTTAACTTAACCACATCAATTTTCTCCTGTTTCACAAGCGTTTATTCCCACAAGGTATATATTTTTCACAATATCTTTTAAAAGATGTCCCACTGAGTTTGTGCACTTTTATTTTTGAGGACTTTGTCCCAGTTTATAGTATCTTTTAGCTGATGAAAATTAGCCTTCCTCAAGTTTTGTATTTTGGTCTGCCCATTACTAAACATTTTATTAAAAAATAAATTAAAACTTATGCTGTGATCACTATTACCTAGATAACCACCAATCTGTGCACTTGATATTGTCTCTGGTATATCAGTTAATATTCGGTCCAGAAGTGCCTGTCCTCTTGTCGGGTCCTACATTATTATTATGGTCATGAATCTGATTTCTTTGCAGGATTCTGCTTCCCAGTTTATATGGGGGGAGGGAAGGGGAGTTGAAATCCCCATAATAATTATATTATTCTGATTTGCTGCATCATCTATTAGTCTTAGTAGTGAATTCTCTAGTACATCTATTATACTCGGAGACTTATACAAACCCCTATAAGTATTTTTTTTATTGATTCCCCCTCCTCTTATCTACACCTATAGGGACTCTTCATTTTCATCATCCTCACCAATATCATCACGAAGGATAGGTTTCAGACAGGATATTACATACAAGCACACCCCTCCTTCTTTCTTATTCATGCAATCTTTTCAGAACAGACTAGAACCCAGCATATTAATCTCAAAATCATATGTATTGTCCAGCCAAGTCTAACTTATCACCGCTATGTCATATGTCTTCTAACATTACCAATTATAATTCCTACATTTCGTTAGTGAGGCTTCTAGTATTAGTATACAACAGTGTTTATGAAATATACAGTGGTACTTTGTATAAGTTCAACGTGGTATAAGTCCTGTTTGGAATCGAGAAATGTTGTTTGGTGTAGAACATTTGTTTGGAATAAGTTTCCAGGTGGCCTGGACCTGCATAGCACTGAGCGTGTAACAGAGGAGATTGGCACAACTTTCAGCCGGTTTTCTCAAGCAAAGATGATGGACTTAGCTGGCTGTTGCTTCCGGAGGCGAGTGCCGCTTTGGTCTCACACAGACACTCCATGTAGCTTCGATTATCAAGTACTATCATGTCATAAGTGTCGTACTTCTATAGCCACCGTCTCTCCCACATCTTTACCCGACCCTCTCATCTCCTGCTATGGCTTACTTGGGGAATAGATTGCACGCTAGCCTGCTCATTCTAAGTATGCGACAGTGTGCATGAAGTGTTTGGGAAATCTGTAATAACTCCCTCACTTACCTTCTAGCAGACCTGCCATCTTCAGCCCTCTGCAGAGTTACGTTGATCTAGCTCTGCTAAAGCACAGGCACCTTCTGGCCAGCTACAACTCATACTCCCCACTATTACAGCTTCATCCAGGCTGCCTTTGGAGAACGTGAGTAGTATTGTGGATGATACACAATAATCCTATTGTTATCATTATAAGAAAGGATTCATTTTTTTCCTTTATTTCCTATGGAAAAGTTTGCTTGGTATAAGTCCAGTTTGGTATAAGTCCAATGATCTGGTATTGATTAATGTCGTATACCAAGCTACCACTGTTCTCTTTTACATGACATTGTATTGACTACTATTGCTGTGGTTTCTCCCTGTGGTTTGAGTCCCTATCACAGATTAGAAACTCTACCCTCCAGTGAAAGCTGTAACACTGCTGTTCCCTTATATAAATTATGTACTGTATGCCCTAATTAATCAAGTCAGTTATTTGACTGGTATTGTCGATAAATGAGAGCAAATTGCAAGTATTTAGATAAATCCCCTCTGTGATGATTTGAAACCCTGGGAGAAATGAACTGGCATTCACAGGGATTGACAGTTTCAGTAACATACAGCCAAGTACATTCCTTATGGGACATAAAACCTTTACAACTTGGAAAACTATTGCAGAAACTTGTCAAGGAGCTGTATTCTATATTAGAAAGTAACCGAATGTTTTTGTATTAAACAATGATGTCCAGTCTCTAAACACTGGATAGTCATTAATAGATTTAGGTCAGAGACTACCTTTTAGCAATACTCAATTTTATTGAAACACTTCGTGCACAGGTTTCTCCAGAGACGTCATGTGGATGATGATTTACTTTCTCTTGTTTCTTCATTTCTTTTACTTGTAAATACAGTTCCAGCTACAGAAATCTAATACCTGGCTGACATAATTCCATTAGAACAGCTGGGAAAAATATGTTCAATCCAATCATATTTCACATAGAGCTGCCAGGTGGAAAAGTACCATGAAAAAAGCTCTGCTGTCTAACATACCAAAATAACTATTCCAGTAGAAAATATGGCGTGATGCAAGAAACAGAAGATTTGCCTTAAAGGGAATCTGTAGCCAATTTTTTTTTTTACTTATTAAAACAAGACCCTGATTCATATTTTTTTCTTCTTAGTCGTCTTTAATTTCGGATTGTAGATTTCTCAATTCGGTCGTCTATATATGATTGTGGGGACAGCAGTCAGAGAGATGCTTTACAGCAGCTTCATGCACATAGGAGCCTTAAGACTGACTCAGTCCCACTGACTTCTACAGGAGAGTTTTCTAGTCATGCTCTGTGACCTGGGAAGAAGTCAGTGTGCAGAGAAGGGAAGTTGTGACTACCTTCTATTGTGACTGGTGGATCCTGTGTTATCTACACACATTTGTGTCACCTTTCAGTGTAACCCATCTGTGCTGATAATGAGCAGACACTGAAAATCTCTCTCTACAGAACAGGAAGTGTCAGACTATTATTAGGCCATGTGGCCAAAGTGAAAACTACAGGACTTATGAATTTTTTTTAAAAATATTGAAAGTAATATGGTTCCGATTATGGTCTTACTGCTAGACTGGTTTCAAATATAAGGCCCACTATGCCTTAACAGCAGGCTTACAAGAACTGCTCTAGGAATGGAGCTGTTAACTATAGTTCTGTTCCAATGCAGCTTCTGCATTGGAAGCTACAAACTGCCTCTGAAAGCAGTGACATCTTTTGGTGTTGCTGCCTACAGAGTACCGCACCGCCCCCTGTCAAACACAGTGTAAGGCGATTGAGAAGTTGAACTAGCAGCAGTTGTTGACCACTACCTTCGCACCAAGACATTACAAAGGAATATAAAAAACAAATCCATGCGTAAGGGGACATTCACACAATGAATAAAATCTACTCGTCCGATTCTGCTATTAAAAACCACATCGTCCTGCGCATTTTCAACGAACATTTTTTATTTTACTAAAGTATATCCTTATTACAAGTGGATATAGTGTTTTTCAGATTTCGTTTACATTCAGAAGAGTCCCATTCATTCCTATGTGGTTTTGGACACAGATCTGTGTTAAAAACCACATGCAATACTTGCACAAATGATTTGGCCATGTATGGCATGGGGTATTTAGCCATCCCTATTGATATTAATTGTAAATTTACACGCAGACAACAATCAAAGAATGAGCATGTTCAAAGGTTTTTTATTGCGAATTTGTAACAGACCAAATAGAGAAGATGTCACCTGAGAGTCAATGAATGTAACTTGAATAATTTTTATGCTCTGCAGAGGACCTGTGTAGAACTTTTTTTTTTACCAGTATACGGTGACTGTATGATGGTATTATTAGTTTTAGTAAAATATTTTTTCATTCAGTAAATTTATGGCGGTATTTTTCAGTAAATGTGGTGGTGACATGCTGTCATGATATAGAAGTATTAGTGTACATCCACACGGCATGTGTAAAATGCCGGTCGGATTCTGTTTAAGAATCCAGCCGGTATATATTGTCTTTTAAAGATTTTGGGGAACGGTTCTGTTTGTGGACTCGTCCGTCCCCCATAACCATTGAACTGCTCCGAGTTTTTTGGAACACCGGCGGCTAAAAAGCTGTCCAGCTGAAAATCCATTCAGTGTAGACTACTGAACGGGTTTTCTTTTAAAGTCTACGAGGATGGTTTCTTGTTGGTTTTCAGATGGTTTCCAAATCCGCAAACCATATGAAAATCAAACCAATAAACCATGCCAAGTGGACGGACCGTTATTTGGCCCTTGAACAGTGGTATTATTGGCCTTGGCGACTGTAATAAAAATGCATCCACGTAAGGGCAGAATTCTTATTCCAGACTGCAATCCATACATATAAATATCCATCCAGTATACTTCTACATGCGGGGCACATAGCACAGTGCAGTAAGTTTGTATAAAACACAGGTTCCCTCTCCCCACTTGATACCAACTACATCAATCTGTACATTCCTTTACAGGGCTTTGATGCGAGTGCTGACTGAGCCATTCTCTGCTACACTAATAAGTTTGTGGCACAGCATAATTCTCCCTCAACCCAATGGCTGGTGAGTGCAGGTCACAATGTCCTTCACAGTATGAATATCACCAATTTTCTAGGTAAATATATTTCTAGAGATGACATTGACCTGAAATTCTCACCAGATGCCGGTACAACCCATCCAATCCACACAGGCAAAGATATTTAAACCATAGATGTTCATAAATTAAGTGTAATAATGAGAATTGACACAGGGAAAAAGTATTGAATACGCTTACTGAAATGTAATGCTTCAAACAAAAGCCTTTGCTGGTGATGACAGCTTCAAGTTGCTTCCTGTATGTAGAAACTAGTCGCAGGCATTGATCAGGTGGAATTTTGGCCCATTCTTCCACACACTCTTCAAATCCTGAAGGTTCTGTGGGCTCCTATGAACTCTAAACTTTAGTTCTTCCCTAGGAGGAGCTAAAGCTGGTGAGTGTCTGCGCCTTTCTAGCAGCTTTATTTTGCTTCTCTGAAAGAGTTTCTTTGGCTGCGTGTCTGGGATCATTGTCTTGCTGAAATGTCCACCCTCGTTTCTTCTTCATCATCCTGGTGGATGGCAGCAGATTTTTATCAAGAGTGTCTTGGGACATTTGTCCATTTACCCTTCCTTCAATTACATGAAGTTTGCTGGTGCGGTATGCTGAAAAACAGCCCTACACCATGATGTTCCCACCTCCAAACTTCACTGTTATGGTGTTTTTAGGATGATATTCAGTGCCTTTTGGCCTTTAAACATGTTGTGTATTATGGCATCCAAAGAGTTTGATTTTGGTCTCATCTGATCAGACTATATTCCCCCAATATTTCACAGGCTTGTCTAAATATTGTTGAGCAAACTTTAAATGCGCTTGAACATGAATTTTGTTTAGCAATGGAGTCTTGTGTGGTGAAAGTGCATACAGACCATGGAGGTTGAATGCATTACTTTTTGTTTCCTTTGAAACAATTGTACCTGCGGATTCCAAGTCTTTCTGTGGCTTTCCAGAGGTGTTCCTTGGCTCTTAGACAACTCTGCTGATAATTCTTTTCACTCCTCAGTCTGAAATGTTGCGGGGAGCACATGGTCATGGTCGACTTATGGTGAAATGATGTTCTTTCCACTTCCAAATTATGCCCCTAACAGTGCTCACTGATACCTTCGGTAGTTTCGAAATTCTTCTGCAACAAATGTCATCAGTATGTTTTGCAACAATAAGGTTGCGAAGGTCTTGAGACAGCTCACTGGTTTTACTCATCATGAGATGTTTCTTGTGTGGCACCTTGGTAATGACACACCTTATAATAGGCAATCAGTTGAACTAGCTAATATTTTTCACTAAGTAGCAGGATTGTTTTCTAATTACTGATTTCAGCAGGTGTCATGACTAGAGATGGGCGAATTGATTCTAACGAAGTGAAATTCGTTTAGAATTTCAGGAAAACTTCGGTTCTGAGCGAAGTCGAAGTTTGGGGTACTTCGGGTGAATGAAGTGTGCTTTTGATTGATAAAATGGCTGCTGATAAAAATGAGTTCTTTAGTATCAGCCATCATAAGCAGCCGCGCAGCACATTCCCTAATCAGTAAAAGTGAGGCAGGGGTTGAGCTCCCAGCGTCGGCCCAAAGAACTCTGGGAGGAAGAAGGGCATAGCCTGCAGGGAACATGTGCAGAGATGAAGCCAATCAGAGACCGGCGGGATTCTGACACGTCACCGCACTATATAAGCCCGGGCGCGACGCTGGGAGCTCATACCTCTCTCACTGTACTGATTAGGGAAGGTGCTCCCGCGGCTGCTTATGATGGTGATACTAAAGAAACCCCTTTTTTTACAGCTTTTTTTGGGGGGTGTTCTCTTGTTCAGAGACTGCTTCTCTTAACGTTCTATTTCTGATTTTGTGGGGTATTTGGATCTGAAGTCCAGTGTGTGTTCCAGTGCAGTTGCATATACATTTTAATGCTATTGTTTCACAGCACTTTGATTATCCAAGGGGTGATCTAAGGGCTTGTTCCTGTTGTATTCATTTAAAGAAACATTTGTTTTTACAATAAAAATTTACCACTTCATTTTTGGTGCTCATTCTTTTGCGCAATTTACATCCCGGGGTTAATTAAAGGGTTTTTTCTGCTGCTGTGGTGGACTAAAAGAAACCGTTTATTTCACCGCCAAAAAAAGACATTTTTCCTGTAGCATAATTCACAAGCGAAGGTTTAAATTACAAGTTTTACTCTTGTTGTGTAGCGTTAGAAAACACGCCATTTTTAACACGTACAAAGCTCGTTGTTTTGGTTGCTCAATTCTTTTGCGCAATTTTTCATCTGGGGTTAAAAGTTTAGTTGTACTCAGTAAAGAAACTTCGTTTTTCACCGCAACAGAAGAAATTCTGTAGCATAATTCATATCCGAAGGTTAATTAAGGCCTGTTTGTGCTTTATATTCAGTAAAATACATAGAGTTTTTAAACGGCACATAAAATCAATTTTTCTGCCCATTTGTGGAACGCAATTTATATCCAAGGGTTACCCCAAACTTTTAGTGGGTTCATTTGGAATCAAATACAGGGTGTGTAGCTATCATATACAGATATCTTCATCAAAACAGTGTTTTGTACATTTTTGAACAAACAGTATGTCAGACAGAGAGGGTGGCAGGCTCTTCACCTTGCGAGTGGCAGAGGCCAACAAACATTCCTGGAGCAGGCCCAGGTCGCAGCACAGCAACGGGGACGTCGCAGTAGGGGTCACTCGGTGAGGCCACAACTGCCATGTATCTATTGGCCGTGTGCTTGGCTAGCAACCCAAGGGTTCTTGATTTTGGGTTTATGGTCATCCACTTCCCCCCAATATGAAAACAAATCGGGGGGAAAGTCAAACACAACCTTAGTTGGCATGGCCGGGAGGGGTCGCGGCCCTCACCTGTCCTCAAGCCGCCTCTGTCCCATCCGGTTTCCTCAGCCAGAGATCTACTATGTGGTCTGGGCTCAGCGCCACTATATAGCGAGGATGAACAATTTGAGGGGGCAGTCAGCAGCTACTTGGCAGCGAAGAAATGGGGCCAATTATCCCCCCTTCTTTCAGTAGGCGGGCAAAGTATAGATGTGGAGAGTGGCATGGGAGGTCATGTTGTTTAGGGTCAGGCCTCTGCATACCAAGACCGGTGATGAGGACAGCAGTGAGATGAAACCAAATAGATGATGATGTAGCTGACCGCACTTGGGAGCCGGGTGAGGAAGGCTTCATCATGTCAGGAGAAGAGGGCGTAGCTTGCGCGTCAGGGAGCGGCGCAGCCCGCAGTGGGTTGTGTGGCCCTGAGTCAGCAGGATAGAGCAGTGTGAGGCGGGAGCCAAGCGCCACTGGTAAAAAACCTGCTTCGCAGGTCCAAGAAAGTAGCGGGGGGAGGGGCCTCAACGAGGCAGCGGCGGAGTAGTCACTTTAGTGCAGAGCGTTGGCGGTAAAATTGATACTCGGCGGAGTGGGCAGTTCTTTGCTAAGACACGGAGGAGCCGAATATGGGCATTAGGTAGAATCTGTAGGCAGAAAGTGATGCGTGGTGGGAGCTAACGTTGGCCACCCATTGCATGACTGTCTAACTCAATGCTGTTAACCATCCGTTGGCCCTGGGAGAAACGTGGCTCAGATTTGGTGTCATCCTGCCGCTTGCAAGCAACAGCAGCAGCAGCGCCCCAGGGGTACGCATGCCATTGCAGCCTGTCAAGCCCACCACCTCTGCAAAGGGCAGGTTGTTTCTCTTTGACATCATCTCCGGTCCAGTTGTCTGATCCGCGCCTACTCATGGCGCCAGCAGTTCGTCATCGAGGCAGATTGCAACAAAGAGGACACAGTATGAGTACAAACATCTAAGGTGCAGAAGCTGACCGTGCTCCCTGTCCATGTTGTTGGTGCTGAGTCTCTCCTTTCAAAAGGTGGACTCTGACACCGTAACAGAGAACTATATGGCTTGTTTGCCGAAGCCGAGATGGAGTTCACAAGCCAGTAATTTATTTTCCAAAAGGCAGTTTCAGCACTTCTTAAATATGTAGAAAAGTAGGTGGGCCAGTCCTTGAGGCTTATCGGGTTTGTTCCTAAGTGCACGGGCAGGCTCGGAAGGTCTGGAGCAGTGAGCTACGGTCAGGGCCAGTAACATGTCCTTTACGGCCCAATGGGTGAATGTTGCTTCCGGCCAGGCACACCAAACAACTTGGAAAGGAGACGCCGATTTATCTCCTCGTTGTTCAAACTGGTGCTTTCCTTCAGCAATGTCATGCCTCCTCCTCCTCCTACCACCATCTCTGCCTCCACATTACTGCTCCATCATTCCACATGTGAAGGGGCACAAGCGGTGTCATCGCAGTTCTACACCTGGCTTGCCTCGGACAAATGAAGTCATACAGGGGAGGTAACTGGTCCGCGTCATGCAGCAAAGAAATCGATGTGTGGCTTTCTCCGCGCAACTGCAATCGGGAACCATGGTGACGGACAATGGGATGGAACATGGTAGTCAGCGATGCACGAGGAGTGATGGTCCATGCGCCCTGCATTGGCGCTACTTGTTCAATCTGGTTGTGAAAGGTTCCTGAAGTCTGTCCCAGATCTTAAGAAGATTATGACAATGGCCAGGAAAACTGTGATGCACTTCATCCATTCTCAAAGCAGGAACACTCTCGAGTTGCAGCGGGGCATAACGGCCTCCCCAAACCACACTATGATATGCGTGTTTCCAAACCCGTTGGAATTCCAGCCTGCACTTGTGTTGGACCGACATGTATGGAAACAGAGAAAGGCCATTAACGATTTTTTTTGATGATCAGACGGACCAGGAGTATCCCTGTTACTTTGATGGTCAGCCTGTGGGCAGCTCATTGCGTGAACCTGCCGTTTGTTGGAGCCATTCGATGGAAGGCACGTTATTTGTCAGTCGCCAGGGACTACGGGATGAATAACGTCTTTCCCACTGCTTCATGTCCTGGAACAGATGCTGAAAAAAATCTGTCTGGGTTGGGGACTGAGACGTGGCGTCTACAATCTCGCGGCCACATGAGTCTGGTGGGGACTGAAATGAAGGAGGAGGACATTGGGAGCAGAAGCATTGTCTGGTGTGAAATGAGTGGATTTTTTCTACTCAGGTGACGAGAAGAGGAGCAGGAGCAGCTGGAGGAGGTAGATGGAGATGGGAAGACGGAGGCAGTGAACAGCAAGCAGTGGCAGTTTTACAGTGGAGAGGAGGCCCCAGGGGAAGGGGGGGGGCCCCTCGGAGGTCACTTGTGCAGAGGGCCCGCAGCATGCTGATTTGCCTGGCTATTTACACCCGAATTTTCAGCACCCGGCAGGGGGATGACTTTGGCTCCCACCCTATTGGACCCCCGCTACCCGGGCCCAAAAAATGGGAGCCTTTTTCCCAGCTATTGAGGGGAAGGACAACTCAAATCTTAGGGAAATCCCCCGTA
This sequence comes from Phyllomedusa bahiana, assembly GCA_025379985.1. Classification (NCBI taxonomy): domain Eukaryota; kingdom Metazoa; phylum Chordata; class Amphibia; order Anura; family Hylidae; genus Phyllomedusa; species Phyllomedusa bahiana. The sequence continues at coordinate 1,986 of JAODAL010016565.1, read as the reverse complement.
GTCGTTGGCCGCTCCCTATGTGCGCTCGTCCCTCCTCTGACAGTCTGACGGGGGGTTCTTTCAGCCCCAATAATTTGCCGCGGCTGCTGGGGGAAAGGGGGGGGGGGGGGGTTAGGGGGGGGCATTTTTACCAGCCCACAGCAGCAACCAAAGTCGGGAGTCACGATGAGCAGCTTCCTTCACCCCCCTGTGAGGAAGGTCGCCAGGCAGCAGCAGGACCGGGAGCACCCGAACCAACGGGTGGGGCCTATTTGGACAGCCCCTTGCCCACCCAGTTGAAGATCCGCGGGACTACTGGCAGCCAAACTGTTTTGGTGGCCAACTTCCCGGGTTTGCATGGAAACTGCCCTGCCCCGGCCAGCGTGTGGGGGGGGCCATCGTTACCCCAAGGAAACCCGTTTGTCCACGGGAAATGGGGAAACGAATGCCTTTGTAAGATAAACCCAGGCGTGGTCGGCCCCGGGATTTCCCCACAAAATCCCTTAGGCTCAACACATCAGCCATGGCCTAAAACCCAAAACTGGGGAAAAGGGGGGGTTTTTTCAAACTCCTCCTCAGCCACTTTCTGATGCCCCCACCCCCTGATCCCCAAAAACCTCTGCTGACATTTCTCCAAACTGCCCCAACCATCTTACCGGGGAACTGGTATTGCCACCCACCTCCACCCCTTTCTCTGTGCCACTTTTTGACCTCATCTGCTGCTCTGTTGCGGGGCCCTAAATCCACATTGTGTCTTTGTGCCACCTCTGACCTCATGCTGTTGCTCCTCCCCCCGTCACCCCACTCTTTCATTGTGCCACTCTGGCCTACTTTTTTTTTGCCACCTCCAAATGTCATTGTCCCACTTCGACCTCATGCTGCTGCTGCCTCCCCTCCAACTTGCATTGTCCCCAATCTGGGGCCCTATCTTTTTTTCCCACCTCCAAAATTAAAGTGCCCCCCTGACCTCATGTGTTGTGCCCTCCCAACCTTGTCTTGTGCCACTCTGTGCCCTACTCCCTTTTTTTGCCACCTCCAAATGCATTGTGCCCTGCTGACCTCATGCTCTCCCGTCACCCCCCACTCTCTGTCATTGTCCCCATTTGGGGGCCTACTCTGTTTTGCCCCCTCAAAAAGTCATGTGCCATTCGACCTCATGCTCTGCTGTACCCCCCTGTGTTTGTGCCACTCGTGGCCTCCCTTTTTTTCCCACCCCCCAAAAATGTCATTGTCCACGCCTGACCTCATGCTGCGCTCCCTTTGATGCCGTCAACCACACTGTGTCATTGTCCACTTTGACCTCATCTGCTGCTGTTTGTTTGCTGCCGTGCCCCCCAAAATTTTCTTTGGGCCCACTTCTGACCTCATGCTGCTGCCGTACCCCCCTTTCTTCTTGTGCCACTCTGGGGCCCACATTTTGCCACCCCCAGAAAGTCCTTGTGCCACTGTCTGACCCTTCTGCTGCTGGGGGCTGCTGCCAGACCTCCACAAATGTGTCATTGGCCCTCTGTGGCCTACTCCTTTTTTTTGCCCCCCCTTAGAATGTCATGTGCACTTTCTGCCTATGCGTGCTGTTGTCCCGTAACCTCCACACTGTGTCATTGTGCCACTCTTTGGCCTATCCTGTTTTTGCCCCCCAGAATTCATTGTGCCACTTTGACCCCATGCTCTGGGGGCGTCACCTCCACACTCTGTCACTATGTTGCCACTGACCCCTCAGCTTTTTTTTTTCCACTGCCCCAAGATTTTTCGGCTAATTCCCCTTCAGTTTTTTGGTCAGTTTTCCCCTCTAAGTGCCCAGGGAATTTTATTGAAGCTTTTCTAAGGGGGCAAAGTCATTGGTGTCTATAAAACCAACATTGTATGAAGACCAAACCAGCCCCCTTGCATATTTAAGCATGCACAATGTTCTACGCACCCTGCGGGCTCTGTGCACCCTGGAAATAGCTGTTTTTTAAGGTTTTCGCCCAAAAGGATGGCAAAAAGTGGAAATGCCGGGGGAAACCA
>JAODAL010016564.1:0-80297 GCA_025379985.1 Phyllomedusa bahiana | reverse complement strand
TTGCTAACATATCATAGACACATGGCTAAGTAGCCCCTCCCATATCCCCCTCCCCCAAAAACATCTTACCCCCCCCACGTTTCCCTTGGTCACGCACCTCGCCACCTTCTAAAATAAACACAAGCAAGAAAGTAAAAGTGAAACTCCTATCACAGGGTCAGTTGTTCCCTCACTTTTATTATCAGGGACACATGTACGCTGCCACTATACCCGCGGCGATATAACCTTCAACACCGCCATATAGAGACCCCATAGAGGTCAGACACCAGCTCAGGTATAACCTACAACGCCGCCATATAGAGACCACATAGAGGTCAGACACCAGCTCAGAATAATCTACAACACTGCCATAGGAACCACATAGTGATCGACACCAGCTCAGGTATAACCTACAACCCCACCATATAGAGACCCCCATAGAGGTCAGGGACACCAGTTTCAGGTTATAACCTACAACACCACATATAGAGACCACATAGAGGTCAGCCCACCAGCTCAGGTATAACCTACAACACCACCATATAGAGACCACATACGAGGTCGGACACCAGCTCATGTATAACATAAAACACCACCATATTTAGAACGCATAGTGGTCAGACACCAGTTCAGGAATAACCTACAACACCGCCATATAGAAAACCACTATGGTCAGACACCGGGCTCAGGTATAACCTACGACACTGTCATATAGAGACCACATAGAGGTCAGGCACCAGCTCAGTAAAAACCCTACAAACCGCCATATAGAGACACAATGGTCAGACCCCAGCTCAGGTAATAAACCTACAACACCCCCATATAGAACCAACATAGGGGTCAAACACCACTAGTAAAACCTACAACACCCCCAAAGAAACCCAAGAGGTCGACACCAGCCGGTTTAACCTACAACACCCCCATAAGAGACCACATAGAGGTAGACACCAGTTTCAGGTCACATACATTAAGAAAATCAGCACGACCAGATAGAAAAAAAACCCCCCTGAAATCAGGGACTCACGAAAACATCTTGACTGATGAGTCATTCTCTTCTTCATGAGTCGTTCTTAAATTCCTTTTCTTCTGCATCTGTTCCACACCGCCATGATGATTGTCCCGGCCACAAAATTATCCCTGCAGAATTACACACAAATATCTTTGAATCCTCAATTTTCCAGCATCTCTTTACCTATTTCCCACCCATGTACAAACTTCCAGGGGTGGGAGGAACGGTTTCAAGCCATAACTTAGAGGCCTGTATCCTAAGGGTTGGAGGGTGGGGAGAGGGACTAACCCCTTGGAGATAATACTACAACTATGGGCTGCTGCCGCCCTCATTATATACTACAGGTAGGTAGGCAAGACCCTAGGTAGGTAGGCAAATGGGCTAGGCCCTAAATTTAGGTAGTGACCCCCGCTGGTAAGTTGGTAAGGTCCAGCCCACAGGGAGGTTGGTGGCTAAAGGGTGGGTAGGTAAACAGCTCCCAGGTAGTTTAAGCGGGCCCCATTTTGGGCAAGTTGATGGGGCTACAGTTGGGTTTGGGTGGACTCCAGTTAGGTAGGCTGTAGGAGGTTTGGTGAGCCCCATTTATTTGGGCCCCTGTGGGTAGGGTTTGGGCCCCATTAGGTAAGCGGGTAGGAAAAAAGGGGCTTTTAATAGGCTGCGGGCAGTTGGGGGACCCCCTTTGGGGGAAAGAAACCCGACAGTTAGACTTTCCTTAAAAGTAAAACCCAGGCTTTTTTGGGGGCCTCCTTTAGCTGGGAAATGCAGGGGGGGTTCAGGGCCCCCTTTTAGCTGGGTTTGGGAAAAGCCAGTCACCCCCCCTTTAAAGCTATTTGTACCCAAATTAGGGCTCCCTTTAGCTATTTTGTACCCAAAGCAGGGCCCCCTTTTTAAGCCATTCAGGGTCCCTTTTAGCCAGTCGGGGCCCCCTTTTTTAGCCATTCGGGTCCCTTTTAAAACCCCTTTTTCAGGCCCCCTTTTACCCAGTCAGGGTTTCCCCTTTTAGCCATTCGGGGGCCCCCTTATAGCCAGTCAGGCCCCCCCTTTTTAGCCATCAGGGGCCCCCCTTTTAGCCAGTCAGGGCCCCCCTTTAAAGCCATTTCAGTTGGCCTCCTATTCCCCAGTCGGGGGCCCCCCTTTTGGGCCCAGTCGGGGCCCCCCTTTAAAGCCAGTCAAAACCCCCTTTTTGGCAGTTTAAAAAAAAAAACCCCCACCATTTACCTCACTCCCCCCTCCTGGACGTTTCCCAGGCGTTCCTGCTCGTTCCAAACTCCCGCGGGCTTTTTGGTGGCGCCGGGCATAGGCCCCCGTGTAATGGGACATTCCACGCCCCCTATTTCACCAGTAAAGCACGCGCCTGACAGGTTTAAAGGGCCCTAACGCTTTAAGCCTCCCAGGGGTGTCCCGGAAGCGAGCGTGGGGGGCCCTTCCCCCTTTAAAACCCGCCGGGGCCTGCCCCCGGGGCCCGGGGGGACATTAGCCCCCGACTCCCCGGGGCCCTGTTTTTTTTTGAGCCCTTGGGGGAACACAGGGCACTGCCCCCGGGGGGGCCACATGCTCGGGGCCCCCCAGGGGATTCACTGATCCCCCGGCGGCCCAGTCTGAGCCTGCTCAAAGGGCTTGGCGCTATCTCAATTTGCCATAGGGCCCTATAAATACTAGGTACCCTTTTTCCCTTGGGACTGCATCCACAAGATAAAAACAATCAAAAATGTTTCAAAAAGTGTTCATTTCCTTGACGACACCATTGAAAGTTTTGGCCGGGGCTAAATTTTGAAAAATTTTAAAACCCGATGGGGCCTTTATCACAAGCCCCGTATTTATGTGTGTTTTTTTTTTAAAAACTCAAAATAGTTTTTTAAGAAATTTAATACAGGAGCGTATGCAAATAAAAGATGAGGATAAGAGATACGACCTGACAAAGTTGCTGGGGGCTTGTGCAGAAAACTTCTTATTGATGAGATGGCTGCAAATTTTTTAAGGGACCGGGTAGAAATAGTTTTTTTTTTTTACGAACCCTAGTTTTAATGAAATATGATTAGATCCCCCTTTATCTTTTACAGAGAACATGAAGGGGCTTTCAACGCTGTGGAGAAAAGGTGTTGTCTTTTTTATACAGAATCCCCAGTTTTAGTTTGATTATTTGAGTAGAATTTCACAAGATCCCTTTGGCACTCTGTGTCGGTGACTGGGTCTCTCTCTTCTCAGTCCGGGCTTGTTTACATTTGCTTTTAGCAAAAAGGGACGTCCTGGCAAAACCCCTTTAAAAAAAATACATTTTTAATTCTGATCAGTCCAATAATCACGGAAACCGATGATCTAAATATTTGATGATTAAAAATTGAAAAGAGAAAAAAAAGGGGAGGGTAAACCATACATCAAAACTTTTAGGACTGTGGGTAAAGTCTTAGAAAAAAAGAACTGCTTTTTTTTTGATTAGGGAAGAAAGGTCTTTGGGGGCCCTTTTAGTGTCAGCTTACACTTTTCAAAGGGGTTTTTGGGGTTTCACACGGCGTGTAGGATCCGTTTTTAGATAAGTGTTTGGATCCGTGTTTCGGAACCTAAACGGAGACAAACATGCATTTAACAAAAGTCAGTGTGATTTACATTCTTTCAATATAACCACGCATCGGGGGTTTAGACGATGTCTCCGAGCGTTCTCTTGGCCTTTCTGACGATTTTGGGTCCGTTTAAAGAATTACATTTTCAATTTTTGATCTGTTTGTGTAGCAGACGCCCCCATTTAAAACCCCCTTTAAGACCCAGCTGTTTTGCCTTCCTGACCCCCTATTTTTGAAAATTTACTTTTCAATTTATGTGAAAACTTTTTGCACTTTACCTATCCCGTATTTAGAGTTGTTTTCTCGGGCACATTGTCTTTAATTGTAAGAAAATTTTTTCCATACAAACCTTGTTTTTTTTGTGAAAATATCAAAATTTTATGAAAATTTTAAAATTAGCGATTTTGAAAGTTGCAAAAATTTTTCCGGGCAAGACAGATAATTATTCACCACAAAAAAAGTTTTTAACAGCAAAAACCATATGTCCATATAGTTGCATCATTTTTTTAAAAGTCTTTTTTTTTTTTTTTTAACAACATTAAGGGGTTAGAAATTTTGTAGTAATTTTTTCACAAATTTTTAAGAAAATTTGCAAAATACATTTTTTTTGGACCATCCTTCTGATTTTTTTTGAGGGCTGCATGTTAGATACCCCCCAAAAAGACCCATCGAGAAACAGACCCCTTAACTTTTTTACAACATTTTAAATTTGATAAACCCCTTTTGATATTTCACAGAAAATTAAAGCAAAGGGAGGTGAAATTTCAAAAATTTTACTTTTTTTGCAATTTTCAATATTTTCCATTATTCACTGGAATACGGTAAATTGCCAGGTAAAAACAACTTAAATCAATTCCCCCCGGTCTGCTTTTTCAAGATACCCATATGTGGGCCCTTTGCATTAATTTGGGCCCCCCATAACCCCCAAAAAGGGAGCCCTACATACTCTGTGGTCTCATTTAATACATTTTTTTTAGGGGCCATTTAGGTTTGGGGGACCCTAAGGGTAAAAAATTAATAAACACCCCTAAATAGACCGCTATTGGATACTACACCCCTAAGGAATATATCCCGGGGGGCCTTGAGTATATTGACCCCCCAGGTGATTCACAAATTTTTTTTTGATAAGGCTGTAAAATTAAAAAAAATTTTTTTCCAAAAATCTGCAATTTTAGCTTAAAAAGTTTCTTTTACAAGGAATCCTGAAAAAAAAACCCCAAAACTTTGTTAACAATTTCTTTTTCCGTTCGGCCCAAAACCCCACTTGGGGGTAAAATGCTGTTTTGGGGCCCGGCGGGGGTATAAGGGGGGAGCGCTATTTGGCTTTTGGAACGCAGTTTTTGGTGGGGGCCATGTGCATTTTTCAAAACCCCCCAAGTAGCAGAACAGGGGAAAACCTTCCGAAGTCGCCCATTTTGGGTTTAACCCCCAACGGGCTAAAAAGGGTGTATTCTGATTTAGGGACACAGGTGTTCCGTTTTTTTTTAGATTGGCAATGAAAAAAGGGGGAAAACCGTTCAGTCTTTTTTTTGATTTCAATTTTACACATTGCCTGCAGTGTAAATGATTGATCTTTACTATGGGGGCGTACATTACAAGATATAGATTTTTTTATAGTTTTTTCTGTTTTATTCTTTTCTTTTACTGTGTGCAAAGCGTGTATGGGTTTGTTTTTTGCGGGATGAGTTGAAGTTTTTATTGGACCATTATGTGGTGTTTTGATGCTATGTTCACTTTTTATTAAGGTTTTGTGAGATGTTTTGAATAAAATACAGCAATCTTGGTAGTGTTTTTTATTTTTATTTTTTATAGCGGTCACTGTACGGTATATATGACATGGTAGCTTTACTCAGCAGGTCAATAAGATCACACCGATAACCAATTGTAATTTTTTTATTTTTACTGCTTTTATACAATAAAAACACTTTTATTCAACCGGGGAAAATACTTTTTTTGCATCGCCATAGTCCGAGAGCCATAACTTAAAATTTTTCTGTGCTTGGGAGCTGTGTAGGGACTTGTTTTTTGGCGAGATGAGTTGACATTTTTTACTAGTATCATTTTTGGGGGGACAAGGCTTTTTGTTTCGCTTTTAAATCCATTTTTTGGAGGCCAGGGTGAAGAAAATACTGCAATCCTGTAGTGTTTTTTATTTTTATTTTTTAAAAGGGTTCACCGTGCAGTATCCGTGATAAGTTAGCTTTACTCTTTGGGTCGTACGATTATGGCGATACCCTATTTATATAGTTTTTTTTATGTGAAGCACTTTTTAAAAAAAAAAAAAAAGTGTTTTTAGTGTGTAAAAATATTTATGCATCGCTATCTTCTGAGGCTATACATTTTTAATTTTTGTATACAGAGCTGTGTAAGGGCTTTTTTGTTGCGGGATGAACTGACGTTTTAATTTGCACCACTTTGGCGTTTATAGGAGTTCTTGATTGGTTTTTATTTCATTTTATGTGCTGCGGGATGAACAATAATCTTAATTCTGTGATTGTTTTTTTGTTTTTGTTTTTACGGCATTCACCGTACGGCGTTAATTTTAACATGACAGATTTATGGGGAAAGTCGTTACGCACGGGGCGATACCCAAATATGGATACATTTTTTATTTTTTGATCTTTTTTGGGGGGATTTGGGGTTTGTAAAAAAGGGGGGGAAAAGGGGGTGTACGTATTTTTATTTTATTTATGGTTGTGTTTTTTTTTACTTGTTTTTCACTTTTTTTTTTTTTTTTTCATTTTTCCGTTAATTTTTTTTCATTACCCCATAGGGGGTTTGAAAAAAGAGATTTTGTCTCTCATTCAAAGGGTCAGTACATAGCATGTTGCTATGACTGGTTCCTATAAACTTCCCTCACGATGCGGGGACACGCCCACAGGGCACGGCCAGGGATCGTGACATCACAACAACCCGGAAAAGGCATTCTCTGCCCACTGTGCTGCTTAAGGGGGCAGGAGCCCACGGGTCGCCGTCCGTGTGCTGCTGCCGCCGGCAAGGGCGCAGGGGGACGATCTCCCCCGCGTCCTTTTTTATTGGACCCGATCGTCACGAATTAAGGGGTTAACCCCCCCCCCCCACCCCCCGGCGATCCCCGGGGCGGGGCCCACGCTGCGGGATGTCAGCTGTAATTCGCTGACACCCCGCGCCGATCGCGCGAACTCGCTTTAAGTTTTGGCGATCCTCAGGAGTATCCAACCCGGTGCGTTTAACCCCCAAAACCCTGGACGTATGGGTCGTTAAGGCGTTAAAGGGGTTTTAAAAGGGGGGTGATCCGGGTGCAGCCCAAAACATATCCCAAACAAGACCTTGAGCTTTTGGGTGCAATTTACCCGCGCTTTTGAATGCTTTTTTTGGGTTCCCAAAAAAGGGTCCAAAGCGCTGTGTGAACATCCCCCTAAGCGTACTTCCATTCCAGTCAGATTCCTTTTTGAACAGCTGAAGGGTTAGGGGTCATTGGGATCTAACAAGTCTGATCCTCACTGATTTGTCACTATCATCTGTCATTTTGATTTGCATTATTTTCTTGCCTTTCATTTTTTGTGTTATTAAGGCTGGGTTCACATTATATTTTTGTATGTGTATTTTGCAGAAGTATTTGTAACTAACCAGTAATGGATCCAAAACACATAAGAAGCATAAGCCTTTTTATCATCTTTCTGTGTAGGTCCATCCTGAGTTTTTGCTACAATACTGCTGCAAAATACAGTATTTATTTTTTTCAGGTTTTTTTTGTTTTCTATACAGATGTCTATAGGAAAAAGACTAAAATAAATGCAACTCCTAGAGCATGAAAAAAATTCCATGAAGTCAAAAAAGGCACACTGTTTGTAGTGCAGTTTATAACTTCCTTTTGACCTACAGCAAACATCTGTTGGCAAGAAACAGCAAACAGCACCCGGAAAATGCTGTAAAAAAAGACAGCATTCTTCCTGTAACAGCTATGTGTGAGTCCACCCTGATACCCTTTTCCCCTTAATCTTAAACCCTTGTGACTGTAAATGTATTATTATTCAGTTGTCTCAATAGTTTACATACCCGCGAAATTTTTTTCTTTCTTGGCCTTTTTTCAGAGAATTTCAAGATAAACAAAAAATTTTTTTTTTCCCACTCATGGTTCATGTTGGTGAAGCCTTTATTGTTGGACTAGGGTTTTTTCCCTTTTTTTAAAATTTTAAAATGAAAACCAAAAAAACACCCCAATTTGCCCCTGATAAAAAGTTCACATCCCCCAGTTTTTTAATCCCGTGTATTGCCCCCTCTAATTAAAAGGAAAGCTTAAGGGTCTTTTGTGGTAGTTGTGGATGAGGCTCTTTTTTTCCCTCAGTTTGGAAAAAGTTCCCCCATTCTTTTGAAAAAAGCCTCCTTTTCCTGTAAATTCCTGGTCTGTCTTTGCTTGAATGCGTTAAGATTCCCCAGAGGGGCTCAATGATATTGAGGGAGGAGACGGGAGAGGGCCCTCCAAAAACCTTCATTTTTGTTCTGCTGTAGCCAATGACAATTTCCATTTTGGGCCCTTGGGTTTTTGGTTCGTTGTCATGTTGGAACTTTCCAAGTACGCCCCATGCCAGCTTCCGGGTGATGTGAGAAACTTTTTGCCTAAAGTATTTGCTGTTAACTTGCTGCATTTTTTTTTCCCTTTAAATTTTGCCCAAATTTTTCCCTGTCCCTTTGTAGCTCAGTTACCCCCCAAACAATCGGGTGATCCCCCTTGGTTTTTACTTTGGGGAATGGTGTTCCCTTTTTCATCAAAAGGCCTTGTTGACCCCTCCCCAAAATTAAGGGTTTTGGGTTGGGGGAAAAAAGTTTGTTTTTGGGTTTCTAATCTTCCAAATGACCTTGTTCAGAAGTTTTGAGGTTTGGGTCTCTGTGCTTTTTGGCCCTTATTGTAGGCGAGGGGACTTTGTGCCATTTGTGCAGTTTTGGCTTTCTTCTGGCAACTCGACCATGCAGCCCATTTTTCTTCAAATGCCTCCTTATTGGCAAACTTAACCCCTTGGGGCCCCTTTTTTTTTTTTTGTGGGCCCCGTTGGTTTTTTTCCCCCTCGCCTTTTTGAAAGCCATTAAATTTTTATTTTTAACCTTTCATAGAACATGAGGGCTTTTTTTTTTGCGGGGACAAGATGTACTTTTAATGGGGGTTATTTTACTTTTATATTTGTATTTTACTGGGGGGAACCGCAAAAAAAAAATTTCCCAAAAGGGACAAATTGTGGAAAAAAAAAAGTTTTTTTGCCAAAGTTTTGGGTGATTTGCTTTTTCGGCGTTAAACTTTTTGGTAAATATGATGTGTTTTTTGTATTTTAAGGTTGTTTAAAATTTTGGCAAAAACAAAAAAAATGTTGGGTTTTCCCTTTGTTTTGGTAAGTTTAAAAAAATTCCAAAAATTTTCTATTTTTTACATTTTTCGGCGGCGCCGGTTTGTTGACCAATTAAATTTTTTTTTACTAAAAACCTAAAGGACCCTCAGTGGGGGTGAAAATTTTTTCGGGCCGAAAATATACTTTTTATTCGCTAGTAGTTTGGGTTTCAAAGCGACTTTTTTTTATCATTTTTATTCCATTTTTTGGGGTGGGGTAAAATGACCCAAAAAAAAGCAATTTTGCCCCCTTTTGGAAATTTTTTTTTTTCTACGGTTTTTCAGCGTACGGGGGTAAAAGATGTTATATTTTTATAGATCAGAAATTTTTGGACGTGGCGATACCAAATTTTTTGTAACTTTTTTTTTTATTTTAATGATTTTTTTTGTAAAAAAGGGGAAAGGGGGGTTGATTTTAACTTTTAATTTCTTTTTTTTTTTTACTTTAAAAACTTTTTTTTAAAATTTTTTTTTTTTCTGGTTTAAAATTTAGTCCCTTATGGTGCTTGACCACTAGGGGGCACGATTGTTAATACAACCTAATGCATTGCATAGGCAATGCATTAGGGTGTACAAAGATGGCGGTTTCCCCACTTCCTTTCTGCGGACGGAAGTGGGGCAAACCGGCCAGGGTAAGTGACAGGAGCCTTTACAAGGCTTCCCACCACCATGTTCGGTCGTCGGATCGGCGCGTGCCGATGACCGTAACGATCGGTGCGTGGCACCGATCGGCGTTCATTCAGACACCGCGGCCATCTTTGCCGCGGTGTCTGATGGGTAAAACAGCGCCAGCGGGCGGAGCCACCCGCCGGCGCTGTTACTGCACGGTGTTAGCTGCGATTTGCCGCTAACACCCGCCGGCTGTGCGGGGAGGGGGTCGCGGAGCGATCCCCCTGCAGAGCCCCTTAGCGGCCCTGGGACGTACTCATACGCCCACGGTCGTGAAGGGGTTAAAACATCCACACCTCTAGTTTTCAGAGAGTCCTGTACTTCAGGTGATGTTATTTGTGGGTTTATCTTTGCATCCCGAACAATTTTCCTGGCAGTTGTTGCCGAAAATTTTGTTTTTCTACCTGACCGTGGTTTGGTTTTTAAAAAGACCCCGTTTTTCCCTTTTGTAATCAAGTGTGAAACACTGCGATGACTTATTTTCCCTTTGGGATAACTATTGTACCCCTTTCCTGTTTTATAAGTTCAGCTACATTTCCGTAAAGACCCCGTTGAAAATTTTTGCTTCCCCATGACTTACAATTCAAAAAACATCAGTGGTGGAGACGATGTAAAGTTGTTGGATCCCAGAAACTCACTCAGTTTTATGCACACCATTGATTACAGAAAAAACAGGTCACAGGTGGGATGTTCCCTTTGTGCCATTCAAAACCCATTTTTTCAATTCTGTGCATGTTATCGGGGCCAAATCACCAGGGTTTTAAACTTTTGATGGGGGGTATTTCGAATTTTGGTTGTCATTATGTTTTAAAAAGAGAAAAAAACTTTTTGACAAAAAATGTCTTCCCCCAACCACTAACATAAGGGAAAAAAAGGTTTTGTGTTTTACCAAATTCGCTAAAAAGGCCCAGAAAAAAAATAAATTCTGCCGGGGTATGTAAACTATTGAGCAGAACTGTATAGTCATAAGCCGACAATCTATAGTCATCACATGTATGTAGCATGGCAGCATGGGCCATTGTGGGATAGAATTCAGCGTTGTTGAGCAAAGTGGGCAAGTTGGACATTCATATCAGACCAGGTTTTTGGGGAGACATGCGTAGTTTAATGATTTTCTGGATGTAACCAAGATGCAGCAATATTACAGCTAAGAAAATTCACAGTCAGTTTTCCTATTTCAGAATAGTTACATTTTACTAGTTACAAGTTAGTAGGTGAAAAGAAGACACATGTCCAGGGTTAACCAGGGTGGGGGAAAATGTGGGTGAGGGAGAGAGACAAGGAATTAAAGCCCAGGCTCTCCATGGTTAATCCCCGAAAACCCACAAGGCAAAAACCCAAACCTGCTCCGTATAGCCCCTATTTACCCCGGGCCCGCCACGGCCAGGATCCAGAATTTTACCTAGTACGACGCATTAATATTCTTTGTTCAGGTGGGTATCTAACCTTTCTTGAAACTCCTAAAGTTCCTGCGTGACCATCCTCAGGCAGGCTTTCCCGTTTTTAACAGTTTCTTTTACAGTGAAAAACCTTTTCCCCCTCGGAGATTAAAACCTTTTTTCTCTAGTCGAAGGGAATTCCCCTTGCTTTTGGGGGGCTTACTAAAATAATTTTTCCCCATACTTTTTGTAGGACCTTTTATATTTTATATAAATTAATCAGCCCCCCCGAACCCGTCTTTTCTAAGACAAATAAGTTCAATTCTACTAACCTCCCCTCATAAAAGAGTCCATTCCCCTTTATAATTTTGGTTGTCGTCTTTTGTCTCTCCTGCTCTATTACTCTCTTCAAAAACTGGGGCCCAAAAACTGAACAGCAATTCAAAATGAGGTCGAACAATGCTTTGTACAGCGTAAATGACACCCTTGTCCCCGAGCCCCATCCCTTTTTTTAATACACGCCTATTTTTTGGCCTTAAGGCAGTGATTGAATTCTGCTGTTCTTGTTTATGATCTACAAGAACGCCCAGTTTTCTCAACAAGCGTTTCCCCAATTTTTCCCTCCCCCTAGGAATATGATGCCTGTATATTATTTCTCCCCAATGCAAAACCCTTTAAATTTTCCTTTTTTTTCCATTTTTCCCTTTTTCCCCTTTTTTTTCCTTTTGAACCCCTTTTCCCAAAGTGGAGGGGCCCAAGAATAGTTTTTCCGGTTTGTTGCAATTTAGAGCATCTTCCATGTTTTGCACTACCCTACTAGTTGGTGTCATTGAAAAAAAATCAAAACCGGTTTTGCCCCCTTCCATATTCTTTAAATAAATACAAAAATAAAAAAGGGGCCCAAATACGAGCCCTGCGGCCCCACACTCTCAACCGGGGACCCTCAAGTGGGATTCATTTACCACCACTCTTGGTACATAGCACCCAGTTTTTAACCAATTACACCTGTTATTTTAAACCAAGGGTTCTAGTTTCCTAACAAACGCTTATGCGGGAAGTGTCAAACGCCTTTGCAAGCCCCAAAAAACACAATATCCCATTGCCCCCGCTATCCAGACTTCTACTCGCCTTTTCATAAAAAAAATCAGATTGGTCGACAGTTCTCCCCCTTAGTAAACCCATGTGGCAATCACAAATAATTTGTGTTTGTCAACATACCCCTGTATATAGTCCCTAAGACCCTTAAAAACATTTTCCCCCAAAAGATTTAAACTTAGGTCTAAAATTACCTGGGCAAAATTAAAACCCTTTTTTTTAAAGGGGGGAACTCATTTGTTTTGCGCCAGTCTCCGGGCACTATACCATCCCCAAGGAATCTCTAAAAATAGTAAGGGGCAATGAAACCGACTGACCTTTAAAAATTTTGGGTAAGCCATGGGGCCTGGAGCCTTGTTTCACTTCAGTTTTTTTAACTTGGCTTTCATTTTTTACACTGAGCAATTAAATTTATACAGATGATGTATAACGTACTGGACCACCTAGTTTCCGATTTGGCCCAACCCCCCCCTCAACTACAAACCCTTGAAGTATTTTCTGACTGAAGAACCTATTTAGTACCTTGCTTTCTTTTTGGTCACCATGCCACTCCCCACACAGGTTTTTAAGGTCCTATTCCCTTTGATTTGGCTTTTATTTTTTGTTTTAAAAGAATTTTTTGGGGTAGTCTTGCATTTTTGGGCCCCTTGCCTTTCATTTTGAATTTTTTAGGTTTTATCATTTTTTTAAAGTTTTAAAAGCCGAAATTTTTAAAAAAGGGCTGACCCGAGCCCTTGATTTAATTTTTTAAAGGGGCCTTTTTTTATTGTTTATTGCCCCCTTAACAGAAGGAAGAAGCATGTTTTTTTTTTGTTTTAGTCCCCATATTGTTACCCATGGGAATTATTTTGAAAAAATTTTCCCCCAAGTATTTTTAAAAGCTCCCCATTTGGCTTTTAATCACTATTTGCTAAAGCGTCCCAGTCTAGGCCCTTAAATTGCGCCCCTCAATAACAAAATTTTGGCCCCTTTAAAATTAAGTTTTTTTATTTTCCCGCCTGTTTTTCTTTTTTCCATTTTTATGCTAAAAAAAATTTTAAATTGTTTTTCACGTTCCCTAGATTTCAGAACCGTGACCGTTCCGCAAAATTTGCTTTATTGAAATGACCAGATCCCCAACAGAGCCACTTTTAGTTTCCCCCACAAAGCCCCAAAAATTTCCTCTAACAGTTGAGGAACTTCCTTCCTTTTTCAGTCGATGCAAACCGTTACCCCCGTCAATCCGGGAAAAAAGAAGTCACCCATTATTTCCCTGTACCTGCCGAGTTCCCGCCCTTTTTATTATGATTGTTCTTCTTTCCCCAGTGTGTTCGGGGGTCTATAGATTACACCAAAAAAAAATATTTTCGCATTATCCCCCTTGTATTTTCCCCCCCACAATGTTTAATCATTAGTACTCCCCCCTGTTTACTCTTTCAATTTGCCTTCATATCACTCCCTTTAAAATAAAAACACACCTCCTCCCCTCCTGTTCGCTCTGTCTTTTCCCAAATAGTTAAAACCTTGAAGGGTTTTCCCCCCAATCATCAGGAGTCCAAAACCATTTTCAGCAAAACCTACCACATCAATCAGTCCTCTACAATAGCGCCTCAAGTTCCCCTTTTTTGGTAGAAGCTTTAGCATTTGTGAATAGAATTTTAAGTTCCCCTTTCCCGTTTTACACTTTCCTTTTAATGGTTTGGGATTTGAAACAACATGTTATTAGACTCATGGGATAACTTACCGATCAGTAGACAGCAGGGATTAAACGTTACCTGTTCAAAAGGCGGTTTTCGATAAAAATCTCTCCTTGGTAGGGCGGGATTATACATTTTAAAACCCTTTTTAGACGCATGCATTATTAATTTTACAGTTTGAGATGGATGAGATTACATGAGATTTGTGGGTATTATACTTCTGCTTGTTTGCAACACTGGGTTCCCTTATCCATATCTTTCCCCCCCCCCATTCACTTCTCCAACCGCCCCATATAGTCTGCCCCCTTTAACCTATCTGCCCTTCATTTTCTATATTGTCCCCCCTCCTCATCCCTAGTTTAAATACTCCCCCCCCCATCTGAATTCTTTCCCCAACACAGCGACCCCCTTCCATTTAGGCAATTTATTGTAGAAAAAGATTGTACCCCCAAAGAAAATCAGCCCGTGCTCTAAGAAAAACCCAAACCCCCCTTTTCCTACACCAAGATTCGCCTGCATTTAAATCCCCGGCCCCCGTTTCTTTCCCGGTAGGCCCTGGACCGGCAGTATTCCAGAGAACACAACCTTGGAGGTCCCTTCCCCTTTAGCTTTGACCCGTTCTTTAAAAAAATTCTTTAGGAGCCTCCCCCTACCGTGTATTCTGTATTTGTTCCAAATGGACACGACGCTGGGTCATCGCCGCCCCTCCCATAATTTATCCCCCCGGGCCACCACATGCCGAACCCTGGCCCCAGGGACAGCAAACCTTCGGTTGAGGCGGGCCCGGCGACATTTTTCTATCCCTCTTCCTGATTATAGAATCCCTACAACTACTAAAATGTCTTGCTTTTTCTGCTTCCCCAACCCCTACTCTGTGGGCTGCTCTTCCGGCTGTAGGAAGAGCAGTGTCCCCCTAGGGCTGCCTGTCGAGAATGATTCCCCAGCATTGTCACCCAACTTGGCGATTTTGCTAGGAATCTGAGGAGGAGAAGCGGCCTTCCTTTTTTGGTACCCCAGAGCTCCCCCCGCTACATTAAACCCCCTACCGGGTCCTCCCGCTGTTCCCCTACTCCACCCTCCACATTTTTGCCCATATTGTTTTTCTCCCAAAAGTAGCAAACTCTTTCTTCATTGTCAATCCCCTCAGTGTCGCATTTTGCTCCCTAGGTCTAAAAGCGAGCTAAAAGTAGCAAAAAAAGACATCTGCTACAGCGGTATTCACCCCGGATCTCTTGTTCCAGTAGTGCTCTATGGGGATTTTTCACTGGAAAAAAAAAAATTTCCATGAAACTGCCATTTTTCCCGGGTGCAAAAGCAATGAAAAAAAAAAAAAAAAAAAAAAAAGTTAATGAGATTGAAGTATTAAATAAAAGAGGGTTTTTTTTTATTACATTTTTCTCTCCTGTTTTTAACTCCGGTTGTTTTGAACTCCGCACTCTGTTCTTTCCAAGCACTCCGTTTGAGCCAAGCAAATAGAGCAAGCCACACACTATATCAGATTTTAACTCTGCTAGGCAAGTATTTACGTGATCATCGCTTTTTTGTCTGTACTGTGGCCGAGGCCAGAACTACAGTTGAACCCCATCATCAAGCCGCAAGGCAATTTTATACGCAGCTTCTATTATACCGATACAATTATTATCTGCTATACCTATATAATGGTCCCAGATGTGGATAAGCCATTACCCCCCCCAGAAGATCAACCAGCTACTGTGTTTTTGATCTGGGCGTCATGGTCGAGTGATAGCCTTTGTGTATGGGATTAGTAGTTTAGTTTTCGGGATGAAGTAGTATGCTATTCCCCTGCAGTGTGAGTATTTTGACAATGCTTTTGTCTCATTTGGATACCTGTTAAATGAAATCATTGAAACATCTGGGTACGGACAATAGAGGATCAACGTTCTTTTTGAACTCACTTCGGATACGATGTTGACCCGGTTGACAGATCAGCTGTCATGGTCATATATTTGTGACCTAACCCTTTACTAGCATATCACTGGCTGCCACGCGTCTGACAAGTCTATGGCATGACTTGTATGTTACCTGTGTTTCTGAGGTGAGAGATCATTGTATAGATGATGCAGTAAGGACTGGTTTCAGAGGAGACCATTCTTGTGCAATGCTTTAGTTATTCGCTGTAGTAGCATGTTTTCACTTCTTGTGTTCTTTATGCTCATTTAAGCATATAGTACCCATGTACTAACAGTGCATATTTTCTGGACAGGTGTCAAGACCAACCATCCAGTACCTGGATTTCAACACTTAAAGGGTTATTCCCATCACGTTACTTCCTCCTGCCGCAGCGATTTGAGAGGTGGCTGCGCACGTGCGGCTCTCTTCATTCACCTCCTTGGAAATTCAAACCACAGGCAAGTAAATGTGCTCAGGTCTACGTGGAACTCCCACAGAAATGAATGGAAAGTCCTCTGCCTCAAGTCCGCTGCCTTGGGACCACCTCTGCTTGTCCTTTGTCTTTCAAGCCAACATCCAGTCTCTTATCACCTGCTGCTGCCTCCACCTCAAAAATATTAGTAGAGTCTGCTCATTGTTCAACGAGAAATGCTGGTTCTGCTGCCTAGACTACTATAGCATTCTTCTCTGTGGCCTTCCATGTACCTTTCCTTTGCTCCCCTCTAGTCCATCCTCAACTCTGCTACTTGGTAATTCAGCTCTCTTCTTGTTACCCCTCACCCTTCCCCAATGTAATATCCACTACTTATGGGACCTTCTTCTCTGCTCTCTCTGTATCAGCTATTCACACAACCATCTCCAAGACTTCTCCTGTGCTTCCCCCATACTCTGGAATTCACTGCCCCAATACATCAGACTCCATCTTTGAAATATTAAAAAGTAACCTAAAAAACCATCTCTTCAGAAGCCTCCACCCTATAGAAACCCTGCTGCCACTACACTACTATACATACACTCCTTCCCAAGCCTTCTGTTTCCTTTCCCCCTTCCTTGTATGTTCACATGATGGATTTATAGATTTCTGTTAGAAAGCTTTTTTGCTGTGATCAAAGACTGCAGAGAGGTTTGTAGCTTGTAGCGTTCCACGTGTTGTTTTTACTGCACCATTTTAATTTATAATATGGAATAATAAAGAATACTTGCAAAAATGTGCTTGGTCAGGAAGGGGGGCAAATGGCCCAGTCAGTAACTGACTAAAGCACCATTTACATACATAACATAAGACCAAACAAAGTACAATAATAATGTTGTGGATGGGAACAAAGGTTATATATGTGTGATCCTTTGTGTCTCCATTTTAATGTATTAGTTAGTATAACACCACGTATACCTTTATATTATGGCACGTAAAAGCTGCCTGTATAACTATACACTCTCTAATGTGTTAACAAAATGGCCGCCACATAATGTGCTTGTAGAGATAACCACCATATAACCCAAGATGGCGCCTCCTTTGTGGACTACATCTCAGCTTCAGACATTCCTGAGCTAAAGGGAGTATACCTCAGTTAAGAATGTAACCAAGAGAGACTAACAGCTCGGTCCATTTGATGCTTTCTTATCTTGCTAACCTTCAAAAGTATAAAAACCTGCCATTTTGAGAATAAAGACAGAAAGTGTATTCACAGCAACAAAGCATTTTGTGATTTTCTTTCTCGGTGCTCATCCTAAGATAATTTGGAGAGTCCTCTAGGATGTAGAGCCCCTTTGAGGTTCCATCCATATTAATAACACTAAATAACTAACAACTGAGAGAGAGAGGACATTGCCTGCAAAAGCTTACAATTTACGAGGGAGGAGGGAGACAGGAGGTAAATGGCAGACATGTTGAAACCACAAGTTTCCATACACTATATAAAAAGACACATCTGCATGTTTTTCTCACTATCTGACATGAAATCAGATTTTAGGTCAATTAGGAACCAAAATTATTTAGATTTGCCAAATGCCAGAATGATGAGAGAGAGAGGTTTATTCTAAGTCATTTTTATTACTTTCTGCAAAGTCAAAAGTTTCCATACCTTTCATTAGTATTTGGGAGCTTGGCCTTAAACTCTATGCCTTGGGTCAAACGTTTTGGATCCTTCCACAAGCTTCTCACAATAGTTGGTAGGAATTTTGGCCCATTCCTCCTGACAGAACTGGTGTAACTGAGCCATGTTTGTAGGTCGCCTTGCTCACACCTGCCTTTTCAGCTTTGCCCATACATTTTCAATAGGATTGAGATCAGGGCTTTGTGATGGCCGCTCCAAAACATTGACTTGGTTATCTTTAAGCCGCTTTGTAACTAGTTTGGCAGTATTCTTTGGGTCATTGTCCATTTGGAAGACCCATTTCTGCCAAAACTTTAACTTCCTGGCTGATGTTTTGAGATGTTGCTTCAGTATTGACACATAGGGCCACATGTATGAAAACTGTCTAGGTCTAAAATTCACTTTGTTGCCCAAAGCAACCAATCAGAGCGCCCCTCTCGTTTTTTCCAGAACACTTTATGAAATGAGAGGGGCACTCTGATTGGTTGTTATGGACAACAAAGTGAGTTTTAGACCTAGAAAGTTTTCATACATGTGGCCCATAATCTTCTTTCCTCATGCTGTCATCTATTTTGTGAAGTGCACCAGTCCCTCCTGCACATAACAACCCCACAACATGATGCTGCCACCCCTGTGTTTCACAGTTAGGATGGTGTTCTTATGTAATATCCCGGTACTGCTCATCCCTTTCCCTTTAATAGTCCTTGCAGGCTGTAGTAATAATAGACATTTACATACGAGATATCTCCCCATCTCTTTCTCCATTTTATAAAAGCCAGCACACATATATACGGAGTTTGCAAACCATGGCCATTTTGTGGATGCTTTAGAAAACTACATTTCCCATAGATCCCTGTTTTTTTTGAGTCATTATGAATGTGTCTTAAATGTACAGGAATGTCCGTTATAATCAGGTGACCTCCAGAACCAATCAGGCTCTCCTGTTTGGGACTGGAGAAAAAGTTCAGTTACAACCATGGGCTTGGGGAAGGAGAGTGTGCTCTTAGCACAGGGGCTGAATACAACTCAGTGCGGTAGCTGTAAAATATACCATTTCCTCCAGCATTACCAAGAGAAGTCTTAGCCTCTTATGCTGTACTACTGAATACCTCTTTTCCAACAACCAAGTACTTTCGCAGAGAGCATTTTCCTCTGAATCCCCAGTCTGCTACTATCAAATACTGCAGATCTGTTCATCCATACGCCTTGGATCAATATTATTATTATTATTATTATTATTATTTATTTTTAGAGCGCCATTGATTCCAGGGCGCTGTACATTCAAGAGGGTTACAAACATAACATAAGTCAAACAAGTTCAATGCTGACAGTATGTGACAATCAACTGGCACAGATGGAGAGAGAACCCTGCCCGCGAAGGCTTACAATCTACAAGGATAGGGGAAAGAGACCGAAGGTGGGGGCAGACATGTTTGTGGAGGTGTGGTGACAGAAGGGGTACTATAGTCTATAGGCTATCCTGAAAAGATGGGTTTTCAGGGTGCTTTTGAAGCTGGTGAAAGTGGAGGAGAGTCTGATGTGTTGGGGCAGTGAGTTCCAGAGTGTGGGTGAAGCACGGGAGAAGTCTTGGAGACGGTTGTGTGAAGAGCTGATAAGGGGAGAGCAGAGAAGAAGGTCCTGTGAGGAGCGGAGATTGCGTGAGGGGGAGTATCTGGAGATTAGGGCAGTGATGTACGGAGGGGAGAGGTTATGGAGAGCCTTGTAGGTCATGGTTAGCAACTTGAAGTGAATTCGCTGGGCAATGGGAAGCCAGTGAAGGGATTGGCAGAGGGGAGAGGCAGGGGAGTAGCGAGGAGAGAGGTGGATAAGACGGGCGGCAGAGTTGATGATGGATTGAAGGGGAGCAAGAGTGCTAGACGGGAGGCCACAGAGAAGGATGTTACAGTAGTCTAGGCGGGAGATGACAAGGGCATGGACCAGCATTTTTGTAGTGTCAGGGTTGAGGAATGAGCGGATTTGTGAAATATTTTTCAGGTGGAGGCGGCAGGCGGAGGTGAGAGATTGGATGTGTGGTTTGAAGGACAAAGCAGCGTCAAGGGTTATCCCGAGGCAGCGGATTTGTGGGACTGGTGAGAGTGTGGAGCCGTTGACTGTAATAGAGAGATCAGGTGGAGGGATGGCGTGGGAGGGTGGAAAGATGATGAATTCTGTTTTCTCTACATTAAGTTTTAGGAGATGGAAGGAGAAGAAAGAGGATATGAAGGACAGACAATCTGGGATCTTGGACAGTAAAGAGTTGATGTCAGGGCCGGAGATGTAAAGTTGGGTGTCATCAGCATACAGGTGGTATTGAAAGCCGTGTGATGCTATGAGCTGACCCAGGCCAAGAGTGTAAAGAGAGAAGAGTAGTGGGCCCAGGACTGACCCTTGGGGGACACCAACAGAGAGAGGTCGAGGGGAGGAGGTGGAGCGAGAATGAGAAACGCTGAACGTCCGATCAGAGAGGTACGAGGAGATCCAGGAAAGAGCCAAGTCCGTGATGCCGAGGGAGGAGAGGATTTGTAGCAGGAGGGAATGGTCGACAGTGTCAAAGGCAGAGGATAAGTCTAAGAGGAGAAGGATCGAGTAGTGACGTGAGGCTTTAGCGGTTAATAGGTCATTGGTGACCTTGGTTAGGGCTGTTTCAGTAGAGTGATGGGATCGGAAACCAGATTGCAGTGGGTCAAGAAGAAGGTTGGAGGACAGATGGGTGGACAGTTGAAGATGGACGTGCTGCTCGAGGAGTTTAGAAGCAAATGGAAGCAGTGAGATGGGGCGATAGTTGGACAGACAAGAGGGGTCAAGAGTTGGTTTCTTAAGGATGGGTGTGATGGTCGCATGTTTAAAGGAGAAAGGAAAGATGCCAGAGGTTAGTGATAGGTTGAAGAGATGGGCAAGGGCTGGGATGATGACAGCACTAAGGTCAGGGATGAGGTGAGATGGCAATGGATCAAGGTTACAGGTAGTGAGGTTGGATTTGGAGAGTAGAGAGGAGAGCTTGTCATGAGTGACAGTGGAGAAGCAAGTTAGGGGAGAAGTGCGGGGTGAAGGTAGAAGGGGTGGTGGTGGGGACTGTGCAGGCATGGAAGTGGGCGAAGGGGACAATGAGGTGAAGCTTTCTCTGATGAGGTTGGTCTTGTTTAGAAAGTGGGTGGCAAAGTCGTCTGCTGAAAGGAGGGATGGGGGAGGAGGTGCTGGTGGACGGAGGAGAGAGTTGAAGGTGTTAAAAAGTTGTCTGGGGTTGTGAGACAGAGAGGATATGAGATTGGTGAAGTAGTCCTGTTTGGCTGAGGTGAGTGCAGACTTAAATGTGTGTAGCGATTGTTTGTATGAGGTGAAGTCATTGGTGGAGCGGGTTTTCTTCCAGCGGCGTTCAGCAATTCTGGAAGCTCGCCTCAGCTGTTTGGTGGAGTCTGTGTGCCAGGGTTGTCTGTTGATTTTGCGGGTTCTGTTGTGTGTGAGAGGGGCGACCAAATCGAGTGTGGAGGAGATTGTGTGGTTGTAGAAAGCAGTGGCTGTGTCAGGGTCATCAAATGAGGATATGGTAGAGAGAGGTGCAAGAGAGTCAGAGAGAGTGTGAGGGTTAAGGTTTTGTAGGTTCCTGTGTGGGTGTACTAGATGTGAGACAGGAGGAGCAGGTGGGGTGGAGATGGTGGAGAAGGTAAGCAGGTTGTGGTCAGATATAGGGTGTGGAGAGTTAGAGAAGTCAGATATGGGGCAGAGGCGGGTGAAGACTAGGTCCAGTGTGTGTCCATCTTTATGAGTGGCTCCAGAGGTCCACTGGGAGAGGCCGAAGGAAGAGGAGAGTGAGAGGAGTTTGCTGGCAGCAGAGTGGGGTGTGTCGATGGGGAGGTTAAAGTCACCCATTATGATAGTGGGGATATCAGTGGAAAGAAAGTGGAGAAGCCAGGAGGCGAAGTGGTCGAGGAAGGCGGTGGCAGGGCCTGGCGGTCGGTAGTTCTCCAGTAAGTCTGTGGGACACGGATTTAAGAAAGAGCCCATAGCCGGACCATTGAAACTTGAGGGTCTCCCGTCACAGTCCCCTGCTTCTGTATTTATGTGTACCCAGTCGTTGAGGCACACCCCCCTGGATGAAGGCATCATATATAGTAAACTACCCAAGTACCTACAAGCTAGCAAAAGAGACTATTATCTAACTACTCCATCACCTGATTACTTGGATATCTCATATAGCAGACACGGTATAGGTTGCAAAATTCACTATTATCATCAACATAACTGTACATCTGGATTACCTCGTCATGCTAAGTACAAGATCAACAACTATACCAGAAGCTTGGTTGTCTGTCATCATTGTCAGGTGCCACGTGGGGGGGGTAGTTGGGGACATTCAAAGGTTTCTCTGGACATCCGGGACCAGGGTCATCCTACCGGCCATACTGTGAGTCCTACCCGTGACATATATATAGACCTGACCCCAACACCATCGGTATCCCGGTTGTTACACTTAGGCTTCCAAGCTTCTCCCTTTTTCTTCCAAACATAACGATGGTCGTTATGGCCAAACAGTTCAATTTTAGTTTAATCAGACCACAGGAAATGTCTCCAAAATGTAGGTCTTTGTTCCTGTGTGTATTTGCAAACATTAATCTGGCTTTTATATGTTTCTTTTGGAATAATGGCTTCTTCCTGGCAGAGTGGCCTTTCAGCCCATGTTGATACAGTACTCGTTTCACTATTAACACTGACATAATCTTACCCGCTTCCCCCCGCATCTTCACAATGTCTTTTGCTATAATTCATGGGTTGATATGCACATGTCGGGTCAAAACATGTTCATCTCTGACACACAGAAACCATCCCCTTCCTGAACACGGCACATTCAGGTATCTGGAAATTGCACCCAAGGATGATCCAGACTTGTGCAAGTCCACAATTCTCTTCCTGATATCTTTGCTGATTTCTTTAGACTTTCCCATGATGAAGCACCCTCAGTGTAGATTGTAGGTTGCTGAAGAGATTGGTTTTCAAGTCACTTTTAAAAGTTTTAAAGGCAGAAGAGAGTCTGATGTGTTGTAGTAATTGTGACAGCTGTGGTGGTATAAGCCACGACAGGGAACGAAATCTAAGGGGCCCCTGGTTTTCACCAGAGCTCGCCGCAAGGCAGATTGGGGTTGCTGCTCAACAGACCCCCAGGTCGCTACCACTGACACCACTTGTTTGCGGTGGCAGCCGAGATGTAACAAGGTACAGAATCGTGTGACAGGCTCATAGTCGGGGACAGGCAGGAAGGTCAGGGCAGGGAGGAGGGAAAGCATAGTCAAGGAACGGAGGCAGGGGGTCAGGAACAAAATAGAGGCAGACACACAAGAAACACTTTCACTAGGGCAACAAGGGCTTATAGATCCGACAAAGAGCAAGGGGAAGAGACAGGACTAAATAAGGTCATTGCCCAGTGATAACGAATCACTGATGCACTGGTCCTTTAAATTTTAGAGAGCCGTCTTGCATGTCCTAGGAAGCAGGGATGCACACACCGGCTGACAGGAGAGCAGCAGGGAGCGAGGATAGGTGAGTATGAGAACCGGGACTGACAGGATTATACCCGCGGCCTGAGACGCCGATCATAGCGCCACCCATGTCTGGAGTGCTAGGGAGAGAGACACAGGTGTGTCCGTGACCTGCAGTGTGGGGAGTGGGATACCCGTAACAGTAATGAGTTCCAGAGTATGGGAGATGCACAGAAGAAATCTTGGACGTGGTTCTGTGAGGAGAGCAGAGAAGAATGTCTTGTGAGGATTGAAGATTGCGTCAGGGGAGTTATCTAAGATTACTGCAGAGATGTATGGGGGGAAGTTATGGAGAACCTTGTAGGTCATGGTTAACCCATTACCCAAAAATGTACCTAATGACTGGGTTCCCGCCAATTGCCATATATTTACAGCAAGGTGATCGTGCGGGCTCAAAAATAGATCACTGTGGGAAACCACCTGTACATTACAGCTGGTATCCTGCAGCATCGGCTGCGACCGGAATTTTGAAATTTTACCTCTACTTTGTTTCAATTCCTGTAAACACCTAGAGGGTTAACAAACCTTCTAAATGCTGTTTTGAATACTTTAAGGAGTGCAGTTTCTGAGATAGAGTCATTTATGGGGGTGTCTAACATACGGACCCTTCAAAGCCATGTCAGAACCGGACTGGTCCCCAAACAATTCTGTGTTACAATTTTTCTTGAAATTGTGAAAACTTGCTACGAAATTTATAAGCCTCCGATGAGCAGAGAAACCCTCCCCCTTCACATTCACTTGTACATATTCTGTCCAAAAACCCGGAGGGAAAGAATTGAATGTTGAAGTCTTTGGGCGGCCTGCGGGCGGAAAAACCGGGGGAAAAACCCGGCAGTGGGGATGCTGCAGGGTTTTCCATAGGTCCCCTTTTGTGTCGTTTGCGGCGGTTTTTCGACGGCCGCAAAACCGCAAACCGTCTGAAAAACCGGCCGAAAACCCGTGCCGTGGGGACATGGCCTTAATGTCATAAAAAAACAAAAAGACATTTAAAAATTTATGCCAACATAAAGTAGAGAAATGGTAGATGCTAGTGATAAACAATTTTTTTATACAACTATTTGTCTTTCGCGCAGACAATGTTGAACTCACAAAATGGAAATTTTTCTAAATTTTCACGACATTTTAATATTTTTCACAAGTAAACAAGGATGTTATGGACTAAAATTTAGTAGAAAAACTTATTGTGTTAATGGGCCACATGTATGAAAAAAACTGGTCAAAAATTTCACTTTCTTCCCATAGCAACCAATCAGAGCCCCCCTTTCATTTTATATAGTGCTCTGGAAAAATGAGAGGGGCACTTGTTTGGTTGCTATGGGAAAACAAAGTAAATTTTTTGACCTAGACATTTTCAACATGTGCCCCCAATGTGTCAAGAAAAAAACAATGGATGGTAAAAGTATCAAAAAGTTTTCCCCAAAAAAATTGATACAGTCAAAATTTAAAATTGGGGTCTGTCAGAAAGGAAAAAACGGTGGGCGTTAAAGGCTTAATAGTTTGCACTGAATTTGCTGGGCAGTGGGTAGCCAGTGCAGGGATTGGCAGAGGAGAAACGAGGAGAGAGGAGGAGTAACTGGGGCGGAGTTAAGGAGGGTTGGGAGAAAAAAGAGTGTTGGGGGGAGGCCACGGGAAAAAGGATGTTGCGTAGTGTGGGGTTTTTTAAGGGCAGGATAGCATTTTCATAGCATCATAGTTAAAAAAAAGGCGATTAAAAAAAATTTTTTTTTTGGGGTGAAGGCGGCAGGAGATGAAAGGGCTTGACATGTCCCCTTATGTTTTTCAAGTGACTTTTTTTTTGTGTCTGGCATAAAAAGTGTTACTGATGGAAAGTTAAAGGAAAGAATAAATTTGCTCCTTAGATTCCTTTGATTTACATAATATTTCAGGATATTTTTTGAGTATCCGATGGTTTCCCTACAACAAAAGCAGGAAACGTGATGCAAATGGAGCCTTACAATGTGCTTTTAACTTCCCATTTTCAATGTGCACAAAATCTGGCCTGTGTGAATTCACTCTAGAATCCATCCAACTTCTCTGCTTATTACTTAAAGGGGGGGTTCATTCAAAGTTTATAGGATGATGAAAGATAAAGTGCTTGGCCTGTCACTTCCTGGTCAAGTTGTTTGTAATTTTCATATGAGCCCGTGTATTCAGATTTCTCTGTTTATCAGTTAGATTAAATAAAAATTTCCCCTTGGGGCCAGAGAAGCTTCGAGTAATGTAAACATAGGTAATTACTGTCTTTTGTCTGAAAGTCAGATAACACACAAACTCCAACCCGGCCTCAAAATGTGATGAAGTCCCCCTGTATAGATAGAACAAACAGCGGGTAGAGGGGACACAGGTTGGGCATTGGGACAGGGGGTTCTAGGCTAATTTCACCAGGGCGAGGTGAAAAAATTTCGCCCCCCCCTCACCCCCTGTAAAAATAAGGCCAAATGAAAACAAGTGCATCCCATAAACCAAATCTAAAAAATTACAAAAAGCTTTACCAAATGTGTAATATAAAATTACTAGTAATACATACAGTTTCCAAATAACAAGCTACACCAACAGAATCCCCAAAACCTAAGAACATTCACCCGACACAGTGACGAATAATATCCACACCATGACCAATATCACAGCACTGTGATTTAATAATAAAACTGACCTTCTGAATTTCCCAAACCATTTTTTTTTTTTTTCCAATATTACCGCATCAGTGGTGGATACCGTGAACACAGGCTTGCACAATATAAAAAGGTTACAGTAAAGTTATATCTAGTGATCAAGGAGAAGTCTCTGAAAAAGTTGTTTTTTTCTTTTCTTTTCTTTTCCTCTGTCCCGACGCCATGACAACTACTCCCGACTCTTCCTGTAAAATTTACAAAACAAAAATTTAAGACTCCTCCCCCTTTTCAGCATTTTTCCCCCGCCAATTCCTTCTCTATAAAAAATCCCATCTATAGCATCTCATATGGTAGCCATGAATAGCCCCGTAGCCACGTAGTAGCCCCCTATAGCCAGGTAGTAGCCCCCCGAGCCAGTAGATGCCCCCTGTAGTAGTTTATGCCCCCCTGTTATCAGTGATGCCCCCCCTAGCCAGAGTCCCCGTAGCCGTGATGCCCCCCGTAGCAGTGATGCCCCCCTTTTAGTTGTGTGCCCCCCTTGTACCCGTGATGCCCCCCGTAGCTAGTTGATGCCCCCTTTAGCCAGTTGATGCCCCCCTGTTATCAGTAGTGCCCCCCGTTATAGTAGATGCCCCCTTAGCCCGAGATGCCCCCCCTTTTGCCCGTGATGCCCCTTTGCCGTGATGCCCCCCTTTTAGCTGTGTGCCCCCATTGTGCCGTGATGCCTTGTGCAGTAGATGCCCCCTGTACAAGTGATGCCCCCGTAGCCAGTGATCCCCCCCTTTTTGCGTGTGCCCCCCTTTAGCCGGATGCCCCCCTTTGCCCGTGTTTTCCCACCCTGTGCCCGAGATGCCCCCTGTAGCCAGAGATGCACCCCTTGTAGCAGTGATGCCCCCCTTGAGCCGTGGGGCCCCCTTGTACCAGTGTGCCCCTTGTAGCAGTGATGCCCCCCTTGTGCCAGTGGTGCTCCCCCTGTAGCCGTGTGCCCCCCCTTTTAGCCCCGTGTGCCCCACTGTAGCAGTGTGCCCCTTGTAGCAGTGATGCCCCCCTTGTAGCAGTGATATTCCCCCCCTTGTAGCAGTGATGCCCCCGTAAGTAAATTTTTAAAAAAACAAAAGATTACTCACCTGGGGCCCTGCGTCCCGGTCCCCGGGGCTGCTCAGCAGTGGAGCTGCAGGCGGGGGTAAGCAGCGTGCGTTTCATGCTGCTTCGCTGAAAGCAGCTCCCAGGGGTTCCTCGGCGGCAGAGCTGAGCGCTGAGGAGATCGAGCGTCGCAGGGGCACGGTGAAAGTCATGCGCCCCCTGCGACGCTGATACAGGGGAGGAGTCAGGATGGGAACGATCCGTCCCGCCTCCTCCCTGCAGCTGCTGGCTCTGCGCGATTGTTATAAAACAGTCGCGCAGAGTCAGGGGCGCTCCTCCGGGCGGGCAGGGCGGCCGCGGTGCCCCCCTCGTGTGAGCGGAGCCTCGGCGCCCCGGGCGACCGCACACCCTGCCCGCCCCTAGGAACGGCCCTGACTCTGACGCAGAGCCCTCAGAAGGTGATAAAATCACTTGTAGTTCCTTAGCAAAAAAAGATTAACAAAGCAGTATATATTTGGAAAACGTCTTAATTTAGTGTTCCCTACATGTTGAAAGCTAATCTTTTTAGTGAGACAAACCCCTTTAAGAGTGTTAGTAAGGCTATGGCCACACGGCAAGTGTAAAATGCCGGTCAGATTCTGTTTAACCCCTTAAGGAACCTGGACGTATGAGTACATCCCAGGGTCGCTAAGGGGCTTTGCGGCGGAATCGCTCCATGACCCCGCCACACAGCTGCCGAGTGTTAGCGGCTGATCGCAGCTAACACCCGGCGGTTATAGCATGGGGGGGGTTGGCGGTGTTAGCTGCGATCAGCCGGTAACACCCGGCGGCTGTGTGGCCTGCGATGTTTAACCCCTTAGACGCCGTGGCAAGGATGGCCGTGGCATCTAAATGAATGAAAAACGGCGCACTGTTCTTCACGGTGATCGGAGTCGGGATCCGATGCCTGAGCATAGCAGCGGGAAGCCTTGTGAAGGCCTCCATCGCTGCCATGTTCTCGTTTGCCCCACTTCCGGCCCCAGGCAGGTACACCCTAATGCATTGTCTATGCAAGGCATTAGGCTTTATTAAAGATCGCGCCTCCTAGTTGTGAAGCGCCCTATGGGGACTCAATTTTAAAGTACAAAAAAAAAATTAAAAAAAAAAAGTATTAAAAGTTCAAATCACCCCCTGTTCCCCATTTTACAAATAAAAACAATAAAATGATAAAAAAAAGTTACACATGTTTGGTATCGGCGCGTCTGAAAAAGTCAGATCTATGAAAATATAACATCATTTATCCTGTGCACTGAACGCTGTAGAAGAAAAAAAATTCCAAACGCCAAAATTGCATTTTTTGGTCATTTCACTTCGCATAAAAATTGGAATAAAAGTGATCAAAAAAGTTGCATGCATTCCAAAGTGCTAGGAATAATAAGTACGCTTAAGCCAGCAAAAAATGCACCCTCACTGACCCCGTGGGTTTAATACAAAAAAACGGCTCAAAAAAATGGGCCGCGGCGCAAGTTTAAAAAAATAGAAAATTTTTTGGGAATTTTTTTTAGGGTACCAAAACAATGGGAAACCCTACATGTTTGGTATTGGCAGATGCAATCACCTTAAATACAGAAACCTTTTATATTTATAAAGATTGAATTTGAAAAAAAGCAAAAAACCCAAACGGGGCAAAAGTATGTTTTTTTCCAAATTTGTCCCACCTGGAATTTTTTTGGGGCTTTCCCAGTTATTCTTTTTAAACATTGAATAACACCATTAGAAATAATCTTTCCCGCAAAATAAAAAACCCCTCATGTGTCTATGTAGGGAAAAATAAAAAAAGTTTTGGTTTTGGAAGGCGAGGGGAAAAAACAACATGTAACAAAAAAAAATCCAAGGTTCTTAAACGGTTGTCTCACTTAAAGGAAGCTTTTTTTATTTTAAAAAGTTTTTGAAAAAAACAAGTCACTTTGCAATAGTTCCTTTAACAAAGTCCTACCATTCTGAGATACCCCTTTTTGGGCTGCATCAGTTCCTCGGGGTTTCGCTATACTACGACCTGTTTGATCTATCCGATAGGCTCCCCAGCGCTGGTTCTATAGCTACAGCCCTGGCTTCTACTGCCCCCCAAGGGAAGCCAGTAAAACCCCCCTGAATCCAAATAAACCAAGAAAACAGGACGGGGTAAGATGAATCCTTTTAGTGAACAACCCCTTTTAAAAGGGGGTTAAGTTTCCCGACCAGAAATTTTATTGTCTTTTTAATGGTTTGGGAGACGTTTCTATTTGCAGATTTGCCCTCCGCTTAACCTTTTCTACACCCCCCCCACCCCCAAAACCCGGCAGAAGATTTTGCATTTTTGGCTTTCCAGAAACGGTTTTTGGGGGGTAAAATTCCAGCTGGTGAAAATCCTTTTGTGTAGACTACTGGCGAATTTTCTAGAAAAATCATGGGGATGTTGGGTCGGGTTTCATTTCCAAAGCCACAAACCATCTGAAAATCTGACGAAAAAACCCCCAAGTGTGAAGACCTTATAGGGGAAATATTCTGTGTACTCTGGTTATTTAATTTAATTGAATGTTTGCCTTTTTTCAGCGCTGTCCAATTTTGTACAGAGGTTTGTTATGTTACTACGTATCTAAACAGTCCAATTATATCTATTGTGATTCAGTGTTATGCAAAGGAAAAGTCTGAGGGGGTTGAATATTTGTGCTGTTTTTTGTGAGCTGTCCCTCTTGCATCCCCCCATAACACATGATGACAGTATACACTTTGCAAAAATGGATTTCTGGAGCGTGCACAAGTTAAATAACTTTTTCAGTGACTTTCTTTGCACATATATCGTATTATATAATATTTTTTAATTAGGTTTAACTCATCATACATGGGTTTAGTCTATCAGACACAAATTGGAGGTATATATTGAGTCCTACAGATTAGATACACAGATATAGACTGTCAGGGAAATCACCAAACAAAAAATTAGTATGTGAATTGTCACTTTGCTTTATGTACTATGTTTCATAATGCCCCTCGGCCATAATTTTAGATCCCAAATATTTTTACATTCAACAGAGAACACATGACGAGCGGATGCAATAGACTCGCAGACTGCTGGCCAGTGCCTATACCTAAATAAAAAAAATATTTGCATCCGTGATTATTTTTGCAGCTGGAGGAACTTGTGCCAGTTACAGTGATTTATTGTGTCACTGTAAATGCTGCTAATGTGTTCCTATTAGTATATTAACTATAGACATATAGTGAAAATTATAGTTGCCAACTTTTGAAATTGAAAAAGCAGGAGACGTAAGGGGGCGTGCAGACTCCCCCTAATGCATAAAGGGTTTTGGGGAAAAAAGCCAGAGATGCCCTTAAGAGGGAGTAGCCCCCCATAACCAGGGAAATGCCACTTACAGGCGGTAGAAGCCCCCTGTAGCCCAAATAGATGCCCCTTGTACCGGTAATGCCCCTTGTATCCATGTAGATGCCCCCTTGTAGCCAGGTAGAGCCCCCTCTGTAGACAGGTAGAGCCCCCTCTGTAGCCAGGTAGAGCCAAATTTTTAGCCAGGTAGAGCCAAATTTGTAGCCAGGTAGATGCCCCCCTTTGTTAGCCAGGTAGATGCCCCCTTTGTTAGCCAGGTAGATGCCCCCATTGTTAGCCAGGTAGATGCCCCCATTGTTGCCAGGTAGATGCCCCCTTTGTTAGCCAGGTAGTGCCCCCTTTGTTAGCCAGGTAGTGCCCCCTTTGTTAGCCAGGTAGTGCCCCCATTGTTAGCCAGGTAGATGCCCCCATTGTTAGCCAGGTAGTGCCCCCATTTTTAGCCAGTAGTGCCCTCCATTGTAGCCAGGTAGTGCCCCCCATTGTAGCCAGAGGTTTAAGTGCCCCCCCATTGTAGTCAGGTAGTGCCCCCATTGTTGCCAGGTAGTGCCCCCCCTTGTTGCCAGGTATTGCCCCTTGTTGCCAGGTAGTGCCCCCCTTGTTGCCAGGTAGTGCCCCCTCTGTTGCCAGGTAGTACCCCCCATTGTAGCCAGGTAGTGCCCTCCCATTGTAGCCAGGTAGTGACCCCTCTGTTGCCAGGTAGTGCCCCCCCATTGTAGTCAGGTAGTGCCCCCTCTGTTGTCAGGTAGTGCCCCCTCTGTTGCCAGGTAGTGCTCCCTCATTGTAGCCAGGTAGAGCCCCCCTATAACTAATAAAAATAAAATAATAAAAGCCACTTACCTCACCAGGCTCCTGCAGCTCCGGACATCTCCCGGCCGACTGAGTAGTCTAAGCATCGCAGGGGGAGTGAGTGCAGCCGCTGTGCAGGCTGGGGCCGCACAAGTCAGTGAAACTCACCGGGCGGGTGAGCGGCCGCTGCGGCCGCTTCTCCCGTCTGTAGGAGCGGCCCGGCGGCACCAGCGCGCACCAGCACTACTCTTGCGCCGCGGTCCCCCCGCGGCCGGCTGGCGGCGGGTGGAACGCCAACACTGCTGGTTAGGGCAGGGGGGTGGGCCCCCACTTAGCGGGAACCCCCCCCCCCCCCCCCGCCAAAAGCGGGAGAGTTGGCATGTATGGTGAAAATGTATTAAGACTGGCATTAAATACACAGGTCCTTAGGAAAACTGGACCAAAGCAAGATGTGCCAAATATATTAAGGTGTCATACATTTGGTACATTTTGCACTGTCCATGCACCTGACTGAAGATTTCTGCCATAACTTATACTACTGTCTGGCATAAATTTTAGTAGGGCCTGGTTCACATCTGTGTCGTAGGTTCTGTTTGGAGCCTTCAGTACAGATGCCGTCAAATATTATGGAAAAAATAGATCTTCATGCAGTTCTTTTTTTTCCGTTAAAATGACGGCCACCACACAGAGCCGTCTTATCAGCATTATGGGCCCCTGGGCAGAGCACTGCAGTGGGCCCTGTCCGAATACATGACAGCACACTAGGCCATGCCTCAAGGCACCCCCAAGCATAACCATATTATCACGCAACTTATGTCTGGACACCGGCAGCCTACAAGACTGATTGGTACGGCAAGGAGCCTTTGGCTCTTCACCATGGTTTTTATTTGTTTGCACATCCTAAAAACACACAAACAGTAGAAAAAGCAAGGCCAACCAAGGTATCCTGGATATGTTTCTTGTATTCCTGGGACAAGCATACCCTACCTGGGGCCCCTATACTTATGGGGTCCCCAGGCAACAGCCTAGTGTGCCCAATGAAAAAGATGGCCCTGCCACCACAATAGAAACCCGACAGACCTAATTATAGTCCATCAGTTCCATGATTTAAGGCTATGTTCACACGGCTTAATTGCGGGACGTAATTTCGCCCCGCAATTACGCCGTGTGGACGGGGGCGGGGCGGGAGCGGGGGAGTAAGCAGGGGCCGCACTTCGCCGCCCATTGACTATCACTGCTAGCGGCGAGTATACGCCTAGAAAGTGACAGGTGAATTATCTCCCCGCCCGGCGGATTGCCGGCGGGAGAGGAGACTAATCCATAGTTCTCTATGAGAACTGTGAATTACCGTAATGAATGGCCGTTTTCGGCCCGTAATTGGCGCACTTCGGCGCGTATTACGGACCGAAATACGGCCCATTTTAAGCGTGTGAACATGGCCTAAGAATGCAGGAAATCCACGTCACTCAGTTGAAAAAAAGATTTATTGAACTAAGAAGTGTATCCAAAGTCAACTCTCCATTCAAATGTACAAAATGCACAAAAAGAATAATAGGTATATTTCCATGGTCCAACGTTTCGGCCGTAGCACTCTCCTGCACTTCTGCTTCTCTTTCCCACGGCTGGGTCCCTGATGAAGGCCTTCTATGGCCGAAACGATGGACCATGGGAATATACTTATTCTTTTTGTGCATTTTGTACATTTGAATGGAGAGTTGACTTTGGATACACTTGTTAGTTCAATAAATCTTTTTTTCAACTGCATAAGGAGTGCCGTGGATTCCCTATATTCCGGACTACTGCCGATTGGCCTTCCATTGAGCCCCCGACATCAACTGAATTGTGTGGCACCATAATTTCTTCTACTGTCTATCATTTAAGGGACCAGGCTTCGCCTCTGCGATGGAGGCTCTGATGCAGATGTAAACCAGGCCTAAATGTGTCAGGTTGCGTGAGGCCACTCCTTTTATTTGCTAAACTGCACCCGCTTTTCAAAATATGATAAGCTTGGAATAAAATTCACAAATTTTTAAGCAAATGAGGCAAGTCCAAAAATATGCAACTTTTTAACAGAAAACTGGTGAAAATCATTTCATAGATTGCCTCCATATTACTTACCCTTCTTTGATAGATGAGGATTTTGCTGGGTAGTAGAAATGTAAGGCTATGTTCACACGGGATAATTTCGGTGCGCATTGCGGCACATATTTGCGCTCTAATACGGATGAGATGCATGCCGAAATTACGGTGATCCATAGCTCTCATAGAGAACTATGGATTATGCCTCTTCCCCCCACGCATACAATACGATCGTATTGTACGCGCGGGGAGATAAGTGACATGCCCCCCCCCCCACGCCAAGAGAGTACGCGTGTATTAGCGTGAGCTCCCGAAAGACACGATGTATTGCGACGCGTATTGTATGCACCGCAATACATTGTGTGAACATGCCCTTAGGCTACATTCACATCAGAAAGTTCTGTGGGGAGAATCCACTGTTGAGTCTGTAAAAAAGACAGAAAAAAATAGCGCAGCACGTTGCCCTAATTTGTACAGTCAAATGATAGACAGACTCCATTATAGTCAGTGGTGTCCATTGGGAGCCATTGGTGTATGTAGTATAACTGATCCAACATGTTTTGTTTTTTTTTCGGTTTTCTGTGCCTCTGATGGAACAGGAAAAAAACGGAACTGACTACAGAGATGGAAATGTAGCCTTAGCTTATGATGTTGTCTAAAGCCATGCAAGTATTGCATTGGTGGCAGTGGTGTCCTTTGCCATGTGTGACTTGGGCAGGTAAAGAGGGCAACCTCCTTATTCAACTGGTACACCATGAGAAGGTGCCATAAGTAACAGAAACTGTCACAAAATTTTAGTGACTGCATTAGGCTATGTTCAATATGGGGCACACTTACTAATCTTGTCTAAGGATATGTTCACACAGCTTTTCCCAGGCATTTAGCGGCGCTGCTGTACGCCAGCTGTTTGATAGTACGCGCAGGCCAGCAGATACTTTCAACAACGCTCCCATTGAATACCACTGTCCCCCGCGCGTAAGCGCCACAAAAAAGTGACATGTCACTTCTTTTTACCGGCGCACAGTACGCTCTGAGGAATATGTCTGAAAATTATGAGTGCTACGATTTTACCATATTTACGGGGCATACTTCTTGCGTATTGCAACGCAATTATGCCCCGAAGTACGACCCGTAAATACGCCATGTGAACATACCCCAATATTCAGTGCAAACTTAGACAGTCTAAAAATGCACCAGATTTGCCATGAATTATAAATCTGACGCGTGTTTAGACACTTCTGTCTATCTTTATCTGCGTTATTAGTTAGATTAGTCTGCTCCAATAATAGTGCCAAACTTTTGGCACAATTTTTAGTGCATGATGTTGCATGTTAAGCCACACCCTTTTACATGAAACCACTCCCTTTCCTCAAATTAACCCCCTTTGTCAGATGTCACTAAAGTGACTTAAAGTTGTTTAAAACACATAGAAGGATATGTATGGAAACTGTCAAGGTGAAAATTTTTTTTTTCTTTCTTTGATTGCCCATAACAACCAATTTAGTGCTCAATAGACCAATCATAGCTCATAGAACCAACAGGAGCGCATAGCGAACAATCAGAGATCATAGCAACAATCAGAGATCACAGCAACCAATCAGAGCTAATAGCGACCAATACAACACCCACCCCCCCAACACCCACCAGAGCTTCTTAGCAACCAATCAGAGCTCATAGTAACCAACTCAGAGCTATAGCGACCAATTTCAGAGTCATAGTAAACAAACAGAGCGCATAGCTAAACAATCAGAGCTCCCCTTTAATTTTTTTCATTGCACTGTATGAATTAAAGGGAGCTCTGGTTTGATATGGGCACAATGAAAGTGTCATGCATTAAACTTTTGCTCAAGTGTCACAGTGAAATAGCGGTATCCGGCGGTTCTTATCCCCGTAAGTAACTCTTAGGGTATGTTCACATGGTGTGTTTGCTCCATGTGCACATATGCTTTTGGATGTGTGTTTGGGTCTGGAGCTAGGGCAATACACTAGTTGAATTCCCTAAAGAAGCATTTATGCTATCTATCATACATGAAAAATTATCAAATATCAATAATATGTGAACCGAGGAGTCTCAAGTTTTGTTCAGTTATGATAGATAGCAGAAAGCGTCATCTTAGGGATTTCCTCGTAGTGTATTGCCCTTTTGCTGTAGTGTGCCGCTGGGCGGCGGGTCTGGGTGTGTACAAGGATTTTTTACATGTGTTGACGCACCCTGCCAGTGTGCACCCAGGTTTGCATACGTTTTTTCAGGATATGTTTTTGTGGGCAGGATCTACATACGTTATAAATTGGTGTACATTGATTTTAACATTGTATGGGTTGGATGTGGTGCCTTACTCTTTGGGGTTTATGTCCCATGCACTCTCTCACATGGCTGTATTAGGATAGGGCAGCTTGAAGGTTGGAGTGTTTTTTTAATTTTTTCTACTATTTGGAAAATTTGGTCGGGAGCGTGGTCCACAAGGTGTGAGGCAGGTTGGGCTCAGATTGAGACGTAAAAGATAGCATAGGACTGCACGATTTTTGAGATAATGTTGAATGTTCGTGGGCAGCTTAAACATCTTTTGATCTAAAATATGTGAACAAGAGTTCATGGTCTGGACCCTAACAACATTAACATTGAGCAGTGTGCTTATACATGCTCGCAAATGTAAAAAACACGCATCAGCGTTCATTACGAGTGATCCCGGATGCGGCATCACTCAGTATTTAGATCCGTATCAAGGGAATTGTACATGTAATTTTTGGTGGGAAGACGCAGCAGGAGCCCTATAATAAAGTATAGGGTGCGATCCTGCTGCATCCAACACACATCCAAAAGAGCAGCTGCCTGTTGGATCTGATCACTGCAGCGTTTTTGGAATTTGATTTTTGGATCCAAAATCGTATCTAAACACGGCGTACATAATAACATAGTCACCACTGCTTCTTCTTAGACACCAGTAAATTTTTCAGAAAATTCATCCTACTATGCGCTTTCAATATAAGCAAAGTGTCCATGTATTATTTACATTCTTCATATCATATATATATATTCCTGTGCTTGGGAGCATTAGCATTCCAGTGTTATGGCATATAAATTGTTGCGGTCTTACTTTAATCTCCTTAGCCAGTCCATTTTCAGTCCAGGCACTGGAGGTTGAGGCTGCGCCGGCTTTGAGCACAAGCACAGTACAGTACGCGGCGCAGTACATCGTGTGTCTCGGGAGCTCGCGCTGATCAGCGTGTATTCCCGCGGCGCAGGGGGGGCACCAGCCTGCCGGCCCCATAGACATGCATTACTCGCGGCAAAAAAGTGCCACAAATAAGTGGTGTGTCACTTATCCCCCGCGTGTACAATACGATCATATTGTACGAGCGGGGAGAGGAGGCATAATCCATAGTTCTCTATGAGAACTATGGATTACCGTAATTTCGGCGCGCATTCTCGCACCTATTGAGCACAAATACGTGGCGAAATGCGCGCCGAAATTACCCCGTGTGAACATAACCTAACTCTTTGAACCACAGCATTAGTGCTACTGCTTGTGCTCCATACAGCCGCAACCTCAACCGCTTGTGCCCAGATTGAAAATGGACTGCCCGGGAGATTAAAGTAAACCCTGTAGTATGTTTCCCCTATATAACCCAAGGCCTTATTGCGGTATCCATAAGGATACATTTTTACGGCACCATGAACGGGCTGCCAAAGAGAGATGTGAATGGGTCCCTAATTTCTCTGGAGCCCCAAATGCAATGCCTATGAGCATAGAGTATGTTTATAAATGGAGTTTTGGGGTTAACACCAATAGGGAAACACATACAATATTGTTAGCTTGTTGTATGCTGCTAACATATGTCGTTTTGTATTATTATTATTTATTTATTTTTGAACACTATTAATTCCAGGGCGCTGTACAAACAATAGACCTCATTTATCAAAAGTTTAATAGTAAGACTGTCTTTGTTGCCCATAGCAAACAATCAGAGGCCATGGCAACCAATCAGAGCTCATAGCAACCAATCAGAGGCAATGGCAACCAATCAGAACTCAGCTTTCATTATTTAAATTGTCTTTGGCGAAAGGAAAAAGTTGACGATCTGATTGGTTGCTATGAGCTCTGATTGGTCGCTATGGGCTCTGATTGGTCGCTATGAGCCCTGATTGGTTGCTATTAGATCTGATTGGTTGCTATAAGCCATGATTGGCTGCTATGAGCTCTGATTGGTCATTATGGGCCCTGATTTGTTGCTATGGGCAACAAAGACAGTCTTATCATTAGACAGTTTTGATACATGAGGCCCAATACATCCATGTACTGTATAGATGTGTAGACATCACCGCCATCTAACTGTTCTTCTCTCCTGCCGCACAGTACACGTACATAAAACTGGCTCGA
This sequence comes from Phyllomedusa bahiana, assembly GCA_025379985.1. Taxonomy (NCBI): domain Eukaryota; kingdom Metazoa; phylum Chordata; class Amphibia; order Anura; family Hylidae; genus Phyllomedusa; species Phyllomedusa bahiana. Next base: position 42,738 of record JAODAL010016564.1, on the reverse strand, counting down.
GTAATGTGACACCTCTGTGTGAACGCGTCCTATCTAAACATTATGTGGCTCTGTAAAGCGGTGCACACGACGTGCCGCGCTGACATACCTACACATGTACCAGTTATAATGGTTGATTTATACAGAGGCAGACTTGTTACTGTCATAAACACTTTGTGGTGAGCGTGTTCTGTGAGGTTGGAGTCTCATTGTTAAATTACTGTTCATTACTTCCAGTTTCAGAGTAATCTCACACTAATGCTATAAATTATATGTATAAGTACAGTATTAGTGGCATTTATATGGGCACAGACCCTGCACAGTGGAGCACGTTGTTTCTATTACAGATCCATAGATAATCTGCGCGTTGGTGTAGGATCCTGGCTGGAGGCACAATATTTTCACACTAAAACAAACTGAACAAACACAAATTCTATATTGTAGTGTCATGAGCTGGAAAAACTTGTAATTGGTTCTGAAGTCCCAAAATGTCACCAATATATTGCAAAAAAAAAAAGAATAAAGAAAATGAAGTGGATAACTAATCTAGGTAAAGCAAGTCCTTACATATAACATCAGAAAGAGCTGCTGATGCTGGAAATCACTTTCTATGATGAGGAACGGAGCTTCATTTTGGTCATGGACTTTATACACAATGTACCAAAAAATGGGGCCCTCACCTGGTGCCCAAAGGAGCCGCTCATGCTGGCACATGTAAGAGCAGTACAGGACATGTAGTACCGCACTGTACTGTAGAACGGCTCTACTAGACCGCCAATCCCCGCATGCACCTCACTAATACATGTAAGAGCAGTACAGGACATGTAGTACGGCACTGTACTGTAGAGAGGCGCTACTAGACTGCCAATCACTGCATACACCTCAATAACCCATTCCCTCTCACCTTGTCCAGTCCATTTCTCCCCCCCCCAGCTGTCCTCCTTTTCTCCTCAATACATCTGTAACTCTCTATCTCCATGGGGATCTTTACATTTTCCTCCTTTTTAACAGCCTTCATACATCCCCTTTACTAAAAAAGCCCTCTCTGGACCCATCCTGCGCTGCTAACTATCGGACCAGTCTCTAACCTGCCCTTCATCTCTAAACTCTGGAAACTCTCGCACTAATTCGCTATCTCCTGCTAACTCTCTTCTCGATCCTCTACAAATCAGGTTTCCACACATTACACTCAATGGAAAAGGCCTTAGCTAATAGTCTCAAATGGGGAATAAAAAAACCTCTGACAGCAAAAATCTCCCCAGGGTAACTACTCATTGCTGTTTCTCCTGGAATCTCTCATGCAGCATTTTGACACTGTGGATTCACCACCTTCTCCTCAGCAGCTCAGCACCATTGGCACCTCCGGTCACGCTCTTTCTGGTTCTCATCTCCTCTCTGACTGCTCCTTCAGTCGTATCATTTCGGGTTCCAACTCTCTCTCACTCTTCTTCTTGACTGTCGGGGTTCCTCAGGGATCAGTTCTAGGTCCTCTCTCTTTTCATTGTACGCAGCGCCGATTGGCTAATCCATCAGTAGATTTGGCTTCCAGTACATCTCTATGCTGATGACACCCAATTATACACCTCTTCCAAGGGGACATCACTTCCTGCCCTGGTACAAAACACCAGTGACTTATGTCCGCTGTCTATGACAAACATCGTCTTCACTCTATCTCAAACTAATACCTCAATAAAAACCGACTTATTGTCTTTCCCGCCAATTAGTACAAACCCCACCCCCCCCTGCTATTTTATGTTTCAGTGTGTGGTACCACCATTTCTTCTAGGCAAGCTGACCCGCTGTCTGGGGGTTGTTCTAGATTTGATCTGGCCTTCACCCATATATCCAATCCCTTGCCCGCTCCTTTTCACCTGCTCCTCAAAGACCATCTACAGGAATTCGTCCTTTCTCACTGTGGAACACAAACTCAAACACTCATCGTGGCTTATCTTTCTCATATTGATACTGTAAACTCCCTGCTTATCGGTGCCCTCTTTGCAAAATCGCCCCTCTTTCAATCTGTCCTGTATAGCAGCAGCCAGGCTAGTATTTCTTTCAAGACGATATTCTGTTGCCTCTTACCCGGTGTCAGTAACTACACTGTTGCCCATTCAGTACAGGATACAATATAAACTCATCACACTGAACCATAACGGATCTCCACAGCGCTTGCACCCCCTACATCACTCCATATATCTGTGTACCAACCTACCCGGTCTATACACGCTCGCTGCTGATTTCTGGTTACTACTCATCTATTCATCCCGAACCGCCCATTGCCATCTCCAAGTCTTCACACGTGTCGGCCACCAGTTCTCTGGACATATGCTACCGCGGGCGATCAGGAACACTACACAACACCTCATACGTTTTATGAGGGCCCTGAGAACACATCTTCTCAGTCTGGCCCACCCAAGATCCCTACTGCTACCACACAAATCTGTCACTCCCTACACTAGGGCACTCACAGGCACTTATCTGTCTATAGATGCACTGTCAGGGTGGCAGGTTCATCCATTTTTCCATGTTAAAACCCCCCCCTATTTATGAAACAAGGCTGGACCATTTTAAACTTGGCACTTTTTACCTATGTTTCACCCATACACCCAATAGATTGTAAGCTCTCTGACAGGGCCCCCACACCTTGTGTTCTCTGTAATTTCTTTTAATGTGTAAGTTGACGTTTACCCTTAATTTGTAACATGCTGGGATATGTTGGCGTATATAAATAAAGATTATTATTATTTTATTAAGAGCAGTACGACATGTATACCCACTGTACTGTAGGGGGAGCTACTAACCCCAATCACTACATGCACCTAACTATACATGAAGAGCGTACAGGACATGTGTACCACACTTACTGTAGATAGGCGTACTAACCCCCAATAATGCTGAAACCCCACTAAAAACATGTAAAGCAAAACAGGACAGTAGTACCCCACTGTACTGTAGAGAGGCGCAACTAGACCACCAATCATAAATTTTCACCTAAAATAAAATGTAAGAGCAGTACAAATAAATTACCGCACTGTAATTTAGACAGGAGCTACAAGATCACCCTACTCATGCATGTAAGAAATAAGACTGTAGCTGTACTAGAGAGGGGCTACTAATCGCCAACATGCATGCACCTCATAATAATTTTAAAAGCAGTACAGGACAGTATACCCCACGAAATGAAGGGGGATTACTAGACTCCAATACAAAGTTTTACGAGTAACATGTTCATGATAATAGGTTGGACCTTCCATCAATCACATGATCTGCAGATCAGCAGTTTCAGTGTCATTGTATGTTGAGTGTGGTTTCAAAATACAATGTCCCAGGAAAGACCATGGTATAGAGGAAGTATTGTATCCAGAGGCCACTGTAACTGGTGAGACCACTATATCTATATGGCAGTGCTTTACCTGGAGGAGATAGAATTGCGGGGTACATCTCACTGGCTAATCCAGCTTCTTTATATGGGATCACAAATTATAAAGTACTCATGACATGAATGGGTTAAACAATTAAAGGGACATTATCCTTCAGAATGTGCGTTTTTACTCAAGTCGTTTTTAAAAAATTATTACTTGCTTGACGTTTTTCTTTTAAAATTTGGATTTTTACAAATCCCCAAATTTGAAAAAAGGGGGTCTTGTTTGAAAGTGTTTTAAAACAAACATGAAAATATGTAAAAAGGGAAGCACACGGTACCACCCCCTTAATCAGCCCAATCAGACTAATCAAAAAAAGGGGGTTTTAACACGGGAACCTTGTGTAGTAAAGTAGTATTTCTGTGCTAAGTCTATCCTCATTTTTGGGTTATGCGAAAAAAACCATTGTCCATAACTGAGTGTTGTGTGTGCGCATTAACTTTTTAATTTTCGGCGCAAAAACCTTGTGTTTCCCATGGAAAAATCTACCAAAGGGAAAACTATGATTTTTTTTTTTCCTCTGCAAGTAAAAAACAATAAAAAAGGGTAGTGGCTAAAAAAGCCTATTTTTGTTTTTCCCAAATTTTTTTTGAAGTCGGGAAACCAGGAATGGATAAAAAATTGGAGGCACAAAAATTTAAAAGGGGAATGTGCCCTTTTAAAAAAATTGCCTATTTTTTAAACCCTCATGTTTTTTATGTTAAGCACATGTTTTAAAAAATTTTTTTGGTTTTTTTTTTATTTTTCACATCACTATAAATTTTTTTTTAAAAAAATTTGAAACCTACAAACCTAAAAATTTGCTTTGGGCCCCCTTTGGGTTTTCAAAATAAAAAATTTTTTTTAGTGGGGTCCGGACAGCTCAGAAAACCTGTGGAACCACGTAAAACCAAATGAAAATCTATAGATCACCGTAAAATTTCTTAAAAGCAGGGGCGTCGCTAGGCAGAATCATTCGGGGCACGACCCCAAATTAATTTCCTGTGCCCCCGACCCTCATTGCAAAACCCCGGGCTGCCGTGGGCCGGAAAGCGCCCCTTGGTGCGGCGGCCCCCGGGGGGTTTTCTGACTTTTGGGGCCCTTTTAAAAAGCGGCCCCCCCCAATCAAGGCCCGGGGAGGAGGCATGAGGGATCTTTAACCGGTCCTGTCTTCCCCCCCTTTTAAAAGGTACGGCGCTTTGGTGATGAAAGGGGCCGCCCAACCCCCCTGCGATGCCGGGACTTATTTACAGCGTTTGGGAAAAGCGCGTAACATCCACGTCAGCTTTCGCAGGGGGGGGGAACCGCCGTTTAAAATCACCCCCCCTTCGACGCTGGGACCCTTTAAAGGGCCGGCAGAGTTTCCCGGGGCCCCCGCAGACGGGTAATTTAGCGGAGAATCACCTGCTTACACCTTTTCCCCGAACGGGGCCCAAGGGACCGGGAAAGTGTGGAGCGTGCTGGGGAAAAAGGGTTTTTTTTTTTAATTTTTTAATTTTTTTTAGTGGGGCATACCCAAGGGCTCCCAAGGGCATTACTGGCTAAAAGGGGGGGCATTTTAAGGTGGGGGGAATATTAAGCTATGGGGGGATCTACTGGCTACGGGGGGGCATCTATGGTAAAAGGGGGGGCATATTACGGCGGGGGGCATATTAATGGCTATGGGGGCATCTACTGGAAAAGGGGGGAAATCTCGGGCCTACGGGGGGGGCTTATTAATGGCTAAGGGGCATTTATGGCTACGGGGGGGAACTACGGTTACAGAAGGGCACCCCCTGGTTTACAGGGGGGCATAACCCTGGTTTACGGGGAAATCTACTGGTTTAGGGGGGGGGGCCCATCACGGTTACGGGGGGGAAACACGGGCTAAGGGGGGGAAATTGGGGGCCCTAAGGGGGAAATGTACTGGCTAAGGGGGGAAAGAACTGGGTTTACAGGGGGGCATGTACTGGCTACGGGGGGGAAATCTAGGGCTAAAAAGGGGGATAATTACTGGAAAAAGGGGGCCCAATCTAAGGGTACGGGGGGGCAGGGTTATTTGGCTACGGGGGGCATCTAGGTTTTTAAGGGGCATGTACTGGCTACAGGGGGGCATGTAATGGGCTACGGGGGGGCCCTCTACTGGCTAAAAGGGAAGGCATCTCCCGGGACTACAGGAGGGGATCTAATGGCTAAAAGGGGCATCTACTGGCTACAGGGGCATCTACGGTCTAAAAGGGGGAAATTACTGGCTAAAAGGGGCCCCCAGGGTGGGGGGTTATTACAGGGGGGAATTTAAAAGGGGCCTCCCGGGGGCTTTCGGCACAGGGGGGGAAAGTTACGGTTTAAAAGGGAGGCATCTACGCCTACCAGGGGGGGCATATACTGCCTCCCAGGGGGCTTCCACTGCCTACGGGGGGCTCTCCCTGGAAAACAGGGGGCCTTCAAAATTTTGGAAAAACGGGGGGGGGGGAATCTACTTGGCTTACCAGGGGGGCCCATTACTGGGCTACGGGGGGTTTCCGGCTACAGGGGGGCGATCATGGCTAAAGGGCATTTTACGGGCCCAAAGGGTGGCAAATTCCCCTGGCAAAAGGGGGGAGTTTTAACTGGCTACAGGGGGCAATTCCCCGGGCTAGGGGGGGCCTTTATTACAAGGGGGGTTTTACTGAAAGGGGGAATCCCCGGCAACGGGGGGGAAAAACCTTTAAAATCCCCTGGCTTACAGGGGAAACAAATTTGGCTAAAGGGGGCTAAACCCGGGCAAAGGGGGGAAAACCATTTTGGCCGGGAAACTTTTAAATGGGGAGTTTGTAAAAAAATGGGAATTTGCAAAAAAAAAAAATTGCTGTAAAATGAGGGTCTAAGTTTGGTTTTTTTTGAAAATTTTTTTCAGTGAAGAGTTTTGGTGGGGGTTTAAAAAGCCCTTAGGGGCGTCGGGGAAACAGATGGAGAAAAGAAAAAAGAAAAAAAAAACCCCTTCAGGGGACGCCCCTGAAAATCCACTAAATGTAACTTTAGGAATCACTTTATTTCCCCTTTGAGCCTACTTTAAAAGGGTTTGTTTTCTCTGTAAAAAAACATCCCCAGTTCCCCAATGAGACTAAAAAATTCCATGTGAACCCACCCCTTTTTCCAAAAAAAATTTAAAGGGACGAGCCCGGGAAATTTTTTGGGACCCTAGCAACGCCCCGCTTAAAACATTTTTCCCAAATTTTTTTCTTTCCAATGATTTAAGGTACAGGGTGGGAAAGCTTTGCTCAGGGCCTAACTACGGGTGGGAGCAGACGAAGCGGGCCTTCCCCAAAACCCATGCATTAGGGGCCCCGGACCCGGGGGCCCTATTTGACACATCTCCCCCCCGGTTAGTGGGGCTCCGGGCCCCCGGGGGCCGGGCACCCAAAAAAACCGTTCACTGCCGGCGGTCGTGGAGCTGGGGGGCCCGGCGCATACCGCCTCTGAACGTGGGGGCCCAATTTGCTCAGCGGCGGGGCCGAAACGGTGCTAGGCCGGGGCCCCGGCCCACAGTGCTGAGGTGGCTGCGCAATGATGTTTTACCCCTTTCCCGCCCCCCGCCGGGCACAGACTGCCCGGGAGGACTGCAAAGCGGGGAAAGTGGTGAGTAAGTGCTTTCTTTTTTTTTTTTTTTAATTTTAAAATGAATCCGCCCTCCCCTGCATTTAGCCCTCCCTTTCCCTTTCCTGCCTGTATATACCCCTCCCTTTCCTCCCCCCAAACCCCCTTGTAAAAAGAACCCCCCTCCCTTAAACCCCTACCTACCTCCCCCTGTTTAAACCCCTTTACCTACCTCCTGCCTGTATATAGCCCCCTACCTCCTGGGCCCTCCCTTTCCCCCTATTATTAGTACCTCCCTCCCGGGCCTTGTATTTCCCCTACCTACCTCCCTGCTGTATTTTTAACCCCCCAAACCTACCTCCCCCTGTATAAAGCCCCTTTTAAACCCTCCCTTTGCCTGCCTGTATTATAGCCCAAAACCCCTACCCCCCTGCCTCCCCCGGGTATATACCCCCTACCCCCTCCCCCTCCCTTTTGGCCCCCGGTAATATGGGGCCCTACATCCCTCCCTTTTATTTTACCCCCTACCTACCCCCTGCCTGTATGTTGCCCTCCCTCCCTGCTGTTTTATACCCTTACCTGCTTGCCTGTTTATGGGCCCCCCAAACCCCTCCTGCCTATATGTAGCCCCTATAGCCTCCCCAAAGCCCTGCCTGCCTATAAATAGCCGCTATACCTTTCTCTATGCCCTGCCTGCATGTATGAGTCCCCTATCGCCTACCCTAAGGCCTGCCTACCTACATATATGTCGCTATTGCTATCTATCCTTCGTTTCGTACCTATATGGCCCCTATACCCTGCCTGCCTGTCTATATGGGGCCCTATACCTAAACCCTGCTTGACTGCCATTATGGGGCCCTATAGCTTCCTAAACCCTGCCTATGTGGGGACCCTATTGCCTACCTAAACCTGGCCTATCTGGGGCCCTCTATAGCCTATGTAAACCCTGCATGCCTAAATGGACCCCATATAGCCAGGGGGGCAGGTGCTGGAAAAGTGAGGATTCTAAGATATTTGTGTCTAAATCTCCAGGGACAAGTGGCCGGGAGCAATCATGGTTGGTCTAGACGGATGCAGAACAAAAGGGAAAGTCAACGACTTATCAGAAACGTCACCTGTGAGTAACAAGACGTAACTGCACTGAAATCATTTATATGTCTGCAGAGTCTGTGTACACTGGTGTCTACCACTAAATGGTCACTATATGGTGGTTATATACAGTCTGCAGAGCCTGTGTACACTAGTATATACCACTATATGGTCACTATATGGCGGAACTATTGGTCTTTGTATACTGATCAGTATTAGTGTAGGGGTATTATTCAGTCACTATGTCGTGGTAATTTGTAGTTGTGTTCTGGCGGTATAATCAGGTCCATATGTAGCAGTGTTATTGGCAATGTTGGTTTTGGTATAGTTTGGTAGCAGTTTGGTAGCAGTATGATAGTGAGAAGTATGGTGAGGTTATTTGCTCCTTGTATTATCTACATTATCGAACTGCATGTTCTGTTAAATGTTCGTGGTCGGGGAGGCGGGCAAGGGGGGGCAAAAGTTTGCTATGGGGCCCCGGCTTCTCTAGTTACGCCCCTGCATATGCTGTTTAGCAGTGCTTTGGAAACCCTTTTTAAGAAAAATGAAATAAAGGAATAATGTTTTAAGAAATTCTGTGGTGCTGGATCTACAGATTGCTGTTTAAGCCTAATAATGGGTCTGACACTACGGCCGACATATATGAATGTTGGTGCTGACAGGCCAGTTCTAAAAAGCTTTAGGGCAGTGTAGAACGTACCAGAATGTATGAACCTGTCTTCTGCAGGTACATACATACAGGGCAGTGTAGAGCCAATACCACAAGTCTGGCTCAGGCACCACCTTTACCCTGGTCTGGCTGTTCTTCTGCAGGTCATACATACAGGGCAGTGTAGAGCCAATACCACAAGTCTGGCTCAGGCACCACCTTTACCCTGGTCTGGCTGTTCTTCTGCAGGTCATACATACAGGGCAGTGTAGAGCCAATACCACAAGTCTGGCTCAGGCACCACCTTTACCCTGGTCTGGCTGTTCTTCTGCAGGTCATACATACAGGAGCAGTGTAGAGCCAATACCACAAGTCTGGCTCAGGCACCACCTTTACCCTGGTCTGGCTGTTCTTCTGCAGGTCATACATACAGGGCAGTGTAGCGCCAATACCACAAGTCTGGCTCAGGCACCACCTTTACCCTGGTCTGGCTGTTCTTCTGCAGGTCATACATACAGGCAGTGTAGAGCCAATACCACAAGTCTGGCTCAGGCACCACCTTTACCCTGGTCTGGCTGTTCTTCTGCAGGTCATACATACAGGGCAGTGTAGAGCCAATACCACAAGTCTGGCTCAGGCACCACCTTTACCCTGGTCTGGCTGTTCTTCTGCAGGTCATACATACAGGAGCAGTGTAGAGCCAATACCACAAGTCTGGGCCAGGCACCACCTTTACCCTGGTCTGGCTGTTCTTCTGCAGGTCATACATACAGGGCAGTGTAGAGCCAATACCACAAGTCTGGCTCAGGCACCACCTTTACCCTGGTCTGGCTGTTCTTCTGCAGGTCATACATACAGGGCAGTGTAGAGCCAATACCACAAGTCTGGCTCAGGCACCACCTTTACCCTGGTCTGGCTGTTCTTCTGCAGGTCATACAAACAGGCGCAGTGTAGAGCCAATACCACAAGTCTGGCTCAGGCACCACCTTTACCCTGGTCTGGCTGTTCTTCTGCAGGTCATACCTACAGGGCAGTGAAGAGCCAATACCACAAGTCTGGCTCAGGCACCACCTTTACCCTGGTCTGGCTGTTCTTCTGCAGGTCATACATACAGGGCAGTGTAGAGCCAATACCACAAGTCTGACTCAGGCACCACCTTTACCCTGGTCTGGCTGTTATAACTTTTCTGTGCCTTGGTTTGGCGTCAAAGAATCATACATATGTCTACTTCTATGAATATGGTGCGACGCCCCCAAAACATCCCTAATCTTTAGCGCATTACAAAGGGACTTATCATGTCAAAGTTTGAGTGCACCTGTTCATACATTCTCTTTGGCTCAAAGTACACCTGAAAACTGGTGCAGCCCTGTTCATACATGTCGCCCTACATGTTCTGTAGAGAAAACTTTTCAGTAGTCTACTCATTATCAGCACAGGCAGGATTACACTGAAAGTTGACACCAATGTGTATAGATAACACAGGATGCACCAGTCACAATAGGAGTCACAGTTCACCCTTTCCCTACACACTGACTTCTTCCCAGGTCACAGAGCGTGCCTGGAAAACGCTCCTACAGAAGTCAGTGGGTCTGCTCCTGTTCACAGGCTCCTATGGCCATGAAGCTGCTGTAAAGCATTCCTTAAAATGCTGTTAAAAGCTGCTCAGACAAGATGGCCGCCCCATAATCATATACAGACAACAAAATAAAAAAAATTAAAATAAAAAAATAAAAAGGGCTAGGAATAAAAGAATATGTATTAGTATCTTGCTTTAATTAGTGAAAAAAAGAGGCGACAGATTCCCTTTAAGGAAAGACTGAGACCTCTCCTTGTTTTAAATTCATTCTTAGCTTTGGTTTCCAAAGCTGCATTTGAAAATCTCAACGTGTGAACGTAGCCTTACATGGGGCACGTTTAGATAATAATGTGTCGGTTTATTTTTAGGGAGGTTGTGCTGTTATAGGTGTCCACAGGATAGATGATAAAATGTCTGATTGCTGGGGTTCCCATTGATTGCTAAAAAAGGGTCTCCAAGTCCCTGTCCTACTTCACTGCGCTTGTGCAGCAAGGAGGTCTTTTAAGGCAGCAGTGGTTGAACATGAACCCTGCTTGTCCATTCAAAGTCTACAAGACTGACCGAGATAGGCGAGAGCTATACTAGGTTATCTTCATTGGTCCCATAGACTTTAAATGGAGCAACAGTGTACATGTTCATCCATTGCTCCCTTCAAAGTCCACAAGACCGAGAGAGATAGACGAGAGCTAGGCTATCTCCATTGACCTCATAGACTTGGAACAGAGCAACAGTGTACATGTTACCCACTGCTCCCTTCAAGCGCAGTGAAGTAGGACAGGGGACTCGAAGCCCCTTTTTTTGCGATCAGCGAGACCCCCGTGATCACACATTTATCATATATCCTGCAATTACCTATGGCGGCAGAACCCCTTTAAATATTTTTAGGCTATGTTCACACGGGGTAATTTCCGTGTATTCTAATACAGGCGAGATGAGCGCCGAAGTTACAGTAATCCATAGTTCTCATAGAGAAATATGGATTATGCCTCCACTATCCGCTCGTACAATACCATCGTATTGTACGTGCGGGGAGATAAGTGACATGTCAATTGCTTGCGCCGATTACGCACAGCGAGTAATGAATGTCAATGGGGTCGGCGGGCTGCAGGCCCCCCTCCACCACTGGGGTACACGCATATTAGCACCAGCTCCCGAAAGACACAATGGACTGCGGCGCGTACTGTACGCGCCGCAGTACATCATGTGAACATACCCTTATTAGTTTTCAATAGTAAAGGCAAAACAAAGGTAAAAAATCATACATTATGATGTGAGCAACATCCAGTAGTAGAACATGTCATGAACGGCGCCGCAGCCTGTGGGACAGGCTGCGGGCGCGTCCATCTCCCTGCCCGCTCCCCAGCTCCGGGGGTGAGCGGTCCGGATAACGGGCCGTGGGCGCACTTGTCCCCCGGAGCACTTTCACTTACCTCGCCGCGCTCCTGCTGTCCTTCGGGCGCGCGCTCGCCCCATAGCAGGCGCGCGCAATACTGCAGCCCAATTTAAAGGGACAGCACGCCGGTGATTGGTCTCACCGGGTGCTGACCCTATTTAAGCCTTGCCTCTTACTCATCTCACTGCCAGATCTTTAGTGCTCTATATCCTATCGAGAAAGCGTTCCTTGTGCTGTGATTGTCTCTCCTATGTACCGTACTGTTCAGCTTCTGTTCTTTGAACACGAACCTCTGCCGCCTACCCTGACCTACCGCCTGTCCCCGACTACGTCGCTGCCTTACGATGTTTTACCATGCTCACCCTTGGCTGCCACTGCAAGCAAGTTCCACCAATGGAAACGGCCTGTTAGTTTCTCGTCACAGCAAGTCCATCTCGCTTTGTGGCGGGCTCTGGTACAAACTGGGTTCTACTTAGACTCTACTCCCTGGTGTGGACTTTCACCATCGCTTGCGGTGGTCCAGCGGATCCACTACTGCCATCGTTACAGAACAATTGCACGTGAGGCTGTTATCTGTGGACTGCGGGGCACTAGAGCTCCCAGGACCTCCTTAGTGATGCGGGTTCCTGCTCTTATGGTCGGCACTGGAGTTGACTTCACTCGCATCCGTTTAACCCTTAGACGTCCCAGTCAAAAATGACCATGTTATGTAAGGGATTCAACAGAGGGAGGGGGTTCACTGTGTCCATCATTGGCAAACTGCTGTGCAATTGCAAGAAGTCAATAGTCATCATGGCAGCTGAAGGCTGTGATGTAAGCCTCCCTGGCCCTGCCTGGAGGCAGAGTCTATTAGGCTAACTAACAGTTGCCATAATACATTGCAACACAGTTATGTACTACAATGTATTATAATAGAGATCAAGAGATCGCTCAGTCCATATTGGGACAAATAAATAAAGTAAAAAAAAAAAAAACATCCTGTCCCATTACAATTACTACACGTACAGTTGAAACCAGAAGTTTACATACACTATATAAAAAGACACATATACACGTTTTTCTCACTATCCGACATGAAATCAGAATAAACCTTCCCTATTTTAGGTCAATTAGGAACCAAAATTATTTATATTTGCCAAATGCCAGAATAATGAGAGATAGGGAATTTTTTTAAGGCATTTTTATTACTTTCTGCAAAGACAAAAGTTTACAGACACTAAGATCACTATGCCTTTAAACAATTTAGGACAGCCCATATGATGATGTCATGTCTTTGGAAGCTTCTGATAGGTATATTGGCAACATTTGAGTTAATTAGAGACACAGCTGTGGATGTATCAGAAACACACTGCTTCTGTGTGTAACATCATGGGAAAGAAATCAGCCAAGATATCAGGAAGAGAATAGTGGACATGCACAAGTCTGGATCATCCTTGGGGGCAATTTCCAGATACCTGAAGGTGGCTCGTTCATCTGTACAAACAATTATATAGAAGTACAAACAAGATGGCAATGTGGAGCCATCATATCGCTCAGGAAGGAGACGGGTTCTGTGTCTCAGAGATGAACGCGCTTTGGTCCGACCTATGCATATCAACCCAAGAACAAAGCAAAAGACCTTGTGAAGATGCTGGCGGAAGCTGGTAAGATTGTTTCATTATCCACAGTGAAATGAGTACTGTATCAACATGGGCTGAAAGGCCACTTTGCCAGGAAGAAGCACTTACTCCAAAAGAAACATATAAAAGCCAGATTAATGTTTTCAAATGCACACAGGAACAAAGACCTAACGTTTTGGAGGCGGGGCATAGCTATAGGGGTGCAGGGTAGAGTCCCACGGGCCCTGCACCCTGAGGTGGAAAAAAAGTCTTTGCCGCAGCATTGAAAATAGCCATGGTATTTTAAAGGGCCTCATTTCACTTTTTTCCCTAGGGCCAGGGGCTGCAAAATTTTCCCTTTTGTTTGGAGAAAGTCTGTGGTTGACAAAAATAAAATTTGAACTGTTTAGCCTAATACCATTGTTAGAAGGAGAAGTGGAAACTAAGAACACCATCCCAAAAATGTGAAACAAGGTCATGTTGTGGGGTTGTTTTGCTGCAGGAGGGGGGTGGTCACTTCACAAAAATGATGGCTTATATGAAAGGTTATGTGGCAATACTGAAGCACATTTCAAGACTCAGTCAGGAAGTTAAAAAGGGCGGATAGGGTTTCCAAAAGGGAAAAAACCCGAAGCATATGAAACTGGTTTCAAAAATGGCTTAAGGATAACCAAGTCAATGTTTTGGAGTGGCCCAAAAGCCCTGTCCAGTCATATTTAAAATTTATGGGCAGTTTAGGAGGAATAGGCCAAAATTCCTACCAACTATTGTGAGAAGTTGTGGAAGGAACCCAAAAGTTTGACCCAAGTCATACAGTTTAAGGGAAAAGCTACCAAATACAAATAAAAATTATGGCAATTTTTGGGACTTTGCAAAAAGTAATAAAATGCCTTAAAAATTCTCTTCTCTTTAAATTCTGGCTTTGGCAAATATAATTTTTTTTGGTTCCTAATTGAAAAAAAACGGGGAATTTTTTTCTGATTTCATGTAAAATAGTGAAAAAAACAGGGCGATGGGGCTTTTTATATAGGTATGTAAACTTCGGGTTTTTCCCCACTTTTTTTGGGGCCTTGACATTTGTTAAAACGTCTTGGGAAATTTAATTTTTTATACTGTACCCCAATTTTGAAAGGAATGCGGCATGTCAACTTCTAATTTTTTGTATGTGCGGGTTATTTACCTGGCCACGTTTAAGACCCATGGAATAGACATACCTCTGGGTCAATGGAGCCAAATATGGCCCAGATCAAATTAAATGCAACATAATCGGTCAATTAAGTAACATTGACCGTACCCCAGTATTTTTGAATAATTGGACACTGCCATTAGCAATAATAAATATCTGCTTTCTGTGATATCCAACGGAAACGTCTGTCATCTGGAAAGATCTCCATTTTGTATCCCCTTGTGAGAGTTAGATACATACAATTTTTTTTTAAAGTTTTTGGACCCAAAATTTTTTATATAAAACCCCCTTTTAAAAGGGTTTGGGGGATGGCCTTTTTTACAGGTTAATTGCCAAAAACCCCCAAAGGGGGGGGGGGGGGGGTGGGGGGGGGTTGGGTTTTTGGGGGGTTCCCCAAAACTTAATTTTCCCCCCACCCCCTTTGTTTTATTGGCCCTTAACCTTTGGGGGAAGGGTTGGGGAAATTAAAAAAAACCCCCCCCCCCCCCCCCCCCCCCCCCCCCCCCGGGGAAATAAAAAATGTAATTTTTTTAGAACTATCGGGATTATATTAAAAATTACTTTTGGTTATAGATTTTATTTTATCCCAGAATCATTTTCCCAAAAGTGAAAGCATTTTTTTTGAAATTTTTGTATTGTAGATTTGTTGGATGGGCTTCTTAGGTGCTCTATTGATTGTAACTTATTGATATATTATGTTACATTATGGATGGGAATACAGGCAGACCCTGACTTACACTGTTCCGAATTACATCTGTCCCCTAGTTACAAACGGAGACTTATGGAGCGTGCTGGCACTCGTCGTTCCATGTTCCATAGCAGATAGAAGTGGGGGAAAACAACAATTTCCCAAAGCATTCCACAGCAGCCCCTTTGAGGTAAAAAATTTCCCTAACGGGGGGAAAAGGGACACCCAAAAAAATTTTAAAAAACCCCTCTTCCTTGCCTACCCCAAAAAAAAAAAAAAACAAAAAAACCTTTTGTGCTGGAGTTACATTTAATAAATCTACCTGTTCCGACTTACTTACAAATTCAGTTTAAGAACAAACCTACAGTCCCTATCCTGTTTGTAACTCGGGGACTGCCTGTATATGAAGCAAACAAAAAAGAAATATATTTCATTTTTCTTTACGTCTTAAACTCAAGGGCCATGAGCCGCATCTGTCTGGCCATGTCATTTTTTTGGGCTTTGAAGCCTAAAATACAGCTTGCAGGGAGGGGAACAAGGTCGGGAAACGCAAAAGGAACCAGCTTCCATTTCCCAAACCAGGGGATTTTTCCAGTTCTTGAGAGAGAGGGGAAGAAACCCACCAAAGGGGGGAATGTGCCATCTTGAATTTGGAGCTTTGGCCCACACCTCCACACTGTTCGGTTCAGCAACAGGTGGTGGCACAGCTCTGACAGGCTTACTTAGACACCCTCCAACAGGCCTTTGATTGCAACCATAATGCTGGTTTGGCCGTCTGTGAGAATAAGTTTGACACCCCTGTTGTGCTTGGTTCCAGAACCCTACAACTGCAGAAAAAAAAATCAGTCCGCATCCTGCTAACTTTATTTTAGAGTAAATTACAACATGCAAGGCTTGCACTTTGTGGTATCTACCACTGAATCACAGACATCATAAACATAGAAATTAATGTTTGTTCATGATTTTTTTGGAACCACAGGCATACTTTCTACACATGAGAAAATGCGTCAAAATCACAGCCTATTTTTTCCCGGGGAAAATTTAAAATCGGGAAAAAAAGCCTGCCGGCTCAAAACCCTAAAATTAGCCAAAAAAGTGTATTGTTTTTAACGTTCGTCTTGAGGGTTAACCTGCCAAAAATCCAGCTGAGTGAAATGTATACTTTTGGCTTGTTTTAACCAAGACATGCTAACAGTAGAAAAATCATTTCTATAAACTAGATGTGGACACAGTTGTGTGTGACTGAGAGCTGTTCTTCATTGCCTTTTATTGACTAAACACTCATGTAATATAATCTCAGGGAAAAATACTTTTTTTTGACCAAAATTTGCTGGGGTTCCCCATAGGGGTATGTTCACACAGCGTTTTTGCAGGGCGTCATTCGGTGCATAATTGCGCTGCAATACGCCTGTAGTATGGACTGCAAATACAGTAATTCACAGCTCTCACTGCTGTTTTCTCCGACGCGGTTTACGTTGCGGGAGAAAGAAGTGACATGGAAGTGAATGGGGGCCAGGCTAGAGCGTGCTAGCGTATTGTAGCTCGCATAAGTACGTACCGCAATACGCCATGTGAACATAGCCTTATGTAGTTGTAATGTCAAAATTCTACCTGTTCTACAATCACAAAAAAACATCAAAAGCATAAAAAAAAAAATACAGTGAAAAAGATATCTTTAAACCCTATAACTTCTAGAAAAGGGAAGGATAAAAAAAATCCATTTTTAAAATAATTCATACAGCTTCTAGATAAATGGTACATACATCATCTAAAGAAATAATACATACAGGATCTAGATAAGTAGTGCAAATATCAACTAGATAAAGGGGGCAACATGTATGACTTTTGCTGCCCAGTGTAGAATGTGTAGTGTAGAATGTGCCTGAATCTATGAACCTGTTCTACTGCGGGTCATAGATTTAGCGCTTTCTAGCTACAAAGCGACACTTCGGGCCCTCGGGAAAACCATTTTTTTAAATTTTCTCTCCCTTTTTCCAGCAGAAATTGCGCCTGGATTTGCGAAAAAAGCTAAAAAATGTGTAACTTCGTTGGTTGTGTGGAGCACCCTCAGCCCCCCCCACCCCGAAATCAGGCGCATTAAAAAGTGCCGCGGGCGTTTGTAATGAAACCTGATTTTTAAAGTGGGGACAAAAAAATTTTGGGGAACGTTTTTTCATGTCCCCTTAGTGCATACATAAACCCCCAAAAAATGCATCGCATCTAAAAAAAAAAAATGCATACAGAAATTAGATGATAGTGCAAACAGCACCCAAATAAGGCTTATTTTAATCTGCTTTTCACAATTTTCCTTTTGGGAAAGCCCTTTTCAAAATTTCTTCAAAATTTGATGGAAAAATATTTCGGGGTGCAACGTATTTTTTTTCTTTTTAAAATGAAACCAAAGGGAAACCCCTACTAAGCCAAGGGGGGGTTTTTTTAAAGGGGGGGTTTTTTTTCCTTTAAGGGGGGGAAAAAAACCCCCCCCTTTTTTTTTAAAAAAAAAAAAAGGGAAAAAAACCGGAAAAATTTTTTTTCCCCCCGGGAAAAAAAAAAAAACCGGGGGGCCCCCCCCAAAAAAAAAACCCCCCTTTTTTTAAAAAAAAAAAGGGAAAACGGGCCCGGGAAAGGGGTTTTTTTAAAATTTTTTTAAAAAATTTTTTAAAAAAAATTTGGGGGGGTTTTTTATTTCCCTTTTAAAAAAAAGAAAAAACGGGGGAAAAAGGGGTTTTTTTTTTTAAACCCCCCAAAAAATTGGGGAAAAAAAAAAAACCCGGGCCGGGGCCCCGTTTTTAGTTTTGGGAAAAAAAACCCCCCAGGGAAACCCTTTTACCAAAAGGGGGGTTGGGGGCCCCCCCCCGGGGGGGGGCCCCTTTTTTTGGCCCCCCCCGGGGCCCCCCGGGGAAAACCCCCCCCCTGGGCCCCTCCGGGTTTTTTTGGGGGGGTTTGGGGGGGGGCCCCCCCCCCAAAAAAGGGGGGGGGGGGGGTAAAACCCCCCCCCCCCCAAGGGAACCGGGGGGGGCCCTTGGGCCCCCCTTTTGGAGGGAAACCCCAAAAAAAGCCCCCAAAAAAAAAAAATTTTTTGGGGGTTTTTGGGGGGGGCCCCCCCCCAAAAAAAAAAATTTTTTTAAAAAAAAAAACCCCCAAAAAAGGGGCCCCTTTCCCCCCCCCAAAAGGGGGGGGGTTTTTTTTTTTTCTTTCCCCCCCCCCCCCTTTTAAAAGGGTTTTTAAAAAAAACCGGGGGGGGGGGGGGGGGGCGGGTTTTTTTTTTGGTGGGGGGGTGGGGGGGGGGGGGGGGCCCCCCCCGAAATTTTTTTTTTTGGGGGGGGGGGGGGGTTTTTTTTGGGGGGTGGGGGGCCCTTAAAATTTTTTTTTTTTGGGGGGGGGGAACCCCCTTTACCCCTTTAAAAAAAAAAAAAAAACCCCCGGGGGGGTTTTTTAAAAAAAAAAAAAAAATTTTTAAAATTTTTTTCCCCCCCGGGAAATTTTTGGCCCGGGGGGGGGGGAGGGGGGAAGGGAAAAAAAGGGGCCCCAAAAAAAACTTGGGGGCCCCCTTTTTTTTTAAAAAGGGGGGAAAAAAGGGGAAAAAGGGCCCCCTTTTTTGGGCCTTTTGGGCCCCAAACCCAGGGTTAAGGGGGGGGTTTTTTTGGGGGGGGCCCCCCAATTGGGGGGGGCCCCCCAAAAAAAAAATTTTTGGGGGGAAAAAGGGGAAGGGGGGGTTTTTTTTTTGGGTGGGGGCCCCCCGGGGGGGGGGGGGGGGGGAAAAAAAGGGGGGGGAAAAAAAAAATTTTTTTGGGGGGAAAAACCCGGGGGGGCCCAAAAAATTTCCCAAAGGGGGGTTTTGGGGGGGGGCCCCCTTTTTGGGGGGGGGGGGGGGGGGGGGGGGGGGGGGCCCCCCAAAAAAGGGGGGGGGCCCCCCGGGGGGGGGGGGGGGGTTTTTTTAAAAATTTTTAAAATTTGGGCCCCCCCCCCCCCCCCCAAAAAAAAAAGGGGGGGCCCCCCTTTTTGGGGGGGGGGAAAACCCCCGGGGGGGGCCCCCCTTTTTTTTTCCCCCCCCGGGTTTTTTTTTGGGGGGGCCCCCAAAAAAAAAAAAAACCCCCCCCCCCCAAGGGGGCCCCAATTATGGGGGGGGCCCCCTTTAAAAAAAAAGGGGGGGGGGGGCCCCCCCGGGGGCCTTTTGGGGGGCCAAATTAAGGGGGTTTTGGGGCCCCCCGGGGGGGTTTTGGTGGGGGGGGGGGGGGTTTTTAAGGTGGGAAAAACCCCCCTTTTTGGGGGGGTTTTTGGCCCTTTTGGGGGGGGGGGGCCGGGGGGGCCCCTTTTTTTTTTTAAAATTTTTTTTAAACCCCTTTTTTTAAAAGGGGGGTTAAAAAGGGGGGGTTTTTTTTTTTTGGGGGGGGGGGGGAAGGGGGGGGGGGGGGCCCCCCCCTTTTTTTGGGGAAAATTTTTTTAAGGGGGGGGGGAAAAGGGGGGGGGGGGGGTTCCCCCTTTTGGGGGGGATTAAAATTTTTAAAAAAATTTTTTTAGGAATTTTCCCTGGGAAATTTTTTTGGGGGGGGGGGGGGGAAAAAAAACCCTTTGGGGGGAAAAAAAAAAAACCCCCAAAAATTTGGGGGAAACCCCCCTTTTGGGGGGGAAAAGGGGGGGGAAAAATTTTGGGGGGCCCCCTTTTTTAAAAAGGGGGGGGGTTTTTTGGGGGGGGGGGGTTTTTTTTTTTGGGGTTCCTTTAATTTTTTCCCCTTTTTTTTTTTTGGGGGGGGTTTTTTTTAAAAGGGGTTTTTTTAAAAGGGGGGGGCCCCCAAAAAAAAAAAATTTTTTTTTTTTTCCCCCCCCCTTTTTTTTGTTTTAAAAAAAAATTTTGGGGGGGGGGGGGGGGGGTTTTTTTAAAAATTTTTTTTTGGGGGGGGGGGGAAAAAAAAGGGGGGGGGGGGGAAAAAAAAAAGGGGCCCAATTTTGGGGGGAAACCTTGGAAAATTTTTTTGGGCCCCCAAATTAAATTTTTTTAAAGGGGGGCCCCTTTTTTTTTTTCCCCCCCCTTTTTTTTTTCCCGGGGGGAATAGGGGGGGTTTTTTGGGGCCCAAACCCCCGGGGGGGCCAAAAATTTTTTTTGGGGGGTTTTTGGGTTTTAAGGGAAAAAGGGGGGTTTTCCCCAAAAAAAAAAATTTTTTTTTTTTTTTGGGGGGGGGGGGTTTAAAATTTTTTTGGGGAAAAAATTTTGGGGGGGGGTTTTTCCCCCCCCAAAACCAAAAAAAACCCCCCCTTTTTTTTTTGGGGGTTTTTTGGGGGGGGGGGGTTTTTTTAAAAAAAGGGGGGGGCCCCCCCCCCCCCAAAAAAAGGGGGGGTTTTGGGGGGTTAAAAGGGGTTTTAAAAAGGGCCCAAGGGGTTTTTGGGGGCCCCCAAAATTTTCCCCCCCTTTTTTTTTTTTTTCCCCCCCTTTTTGGGGGGGGGGGGGAAAAAAAAAAAAGGGGGGGGGCCCCCCAAAAAAGGGGGGGGGGCCAAAAATTTTTTTGGGGGGGGGGGGGGGGGGGGTTTTTGGTTCCCTTTTTTGCCAAATGGGTCATGCTTTGCTCCATGCAGAACTGCCCAGAGGATTCAATTATTTCTTGGTTTTCCTGCAACTCCATCTACAAACTGTAGACAAGCTCTTTCCTGTAATAAGGAAACTAGAAATTCCCTGCAGCCCTGCATGGTATTGTGTCATTCCTGCAGCAAAATGGAGTGTATCCAATAATAACATTATTAGTGAATAGCTTGATATTTGTCTAAAGGATCATGTGGGGTGAACATAGTCCTAAGGCATTTGGTTTCTTAATTTGCCGTGCTGCATGTAAACTCAAGAATATGCATTTTATATGTGAAATCTAAAACTTAAAGGGGGTGTCTCACTACAAGCATTGCTTTTTATGTTAATGATCTTGCAAAAACTAGTCACTTTGCACTATATGTCCATTAACAGTGTCCTCCCTAGTCTGAGATATCCCTCTTGTATGGGCTGCATCAGCTCCTCAGGTCGCTATAGCTACAGATCTGTTTTCTTGCTCATGATAGGCTGCCAGCACTGGTTGCTATAGCTACAGACCTGGCTTCTACTGCAGCATAGTGGAAGCCAGTAAACACGTCCCTGAATTCAAAATGAAACCAAGAAAACAGGACTGAAGTAAGATGAATCAATGTAGTGAGACAACCCCTTTAAGTGAGGTTGGTCATTCCACCATTCACATCCCAAACCAAAGACATCCAAAGACAGAAGTTCATGACTTGGTCTATAGAGTCAGTGGCGTGTCTCGGAATGCTTCTCAATAGAATATAATAAGGTTTCTTATCATGTCATAGCATTTTTATCAATACCAAAACACCACTGCTATGTAAATGTCCTGAGGACGAGTAGATGCTACTTATAGATATCTAGCATATGGATCTACAAGTAGCACATGCGGAATCCACACCTATAATAATAACAACAATAATAACCTTTATTTTTATAGCACCAACATATTCCGCAGCACTTTACAATGTAGAGGGTATAAGTACAGACAAAACCAAACATTACATAGTAAAAAGCTACTTACAGATGAGACACAAGACGTGAGGGCCCTGCTCGCAAGAGCTTACAATCTATTAGGGTGTATGGGTGAGACGAATGGTGAGAAGTGCTTGGTTTATATAATGGTCCAGCCATGTTTGAACAATATGGGGTGGTTTACATAAAAAGTGGATGAACCTTTCACCCAGACAGTACATCTATATAAAGATAAGTGCCTGTGAGTGCCCAAGTGCAGGGAGTGACAGAAGAGTGTGTGGGGGAATAGCTATTAAATCTTGGTAGGCCAGACTGAGAAGATGTATTCTGTGAGGGTTGTGAGTGTGCCTGATCGTACGGGGTAGGATGTTCCAGAGAAGCGGGGCAGCACGTGTGAAATCTTGAAGACGTACATGGGAGGTTCGGATGACTGAGGCAAGTAATCTAAGATCATCAGTAGAGCGGAGAGACTGGATAGGGTGGTAGACTGGGATAGGGGGGAGGAGATGCAGCACTGTGGGGAGCTTTATGGGTGAGAGTGATGAGTGAATGGACAACCAGTGCAGTGACTGACACAGGGTAGAGGCATCAGTATAGCGGCTGGAAAGAAAGATGAGCCTGGCTGCTGCATTCAGGACAGATTAGAGAGGGGAGAGTTTACAGAGAGGGAAACCGATAAGTAAGGAGTTAGGCAAGGTACAAGCATAATTGCGGGCGTAAGTACCCCCACAATTACCCAGGCTCGGGATCGCGCTCACTTATCTCCCCGGCTCGTATTGTACGAGCGGGAGGGGAGGGTAATTTCCCATAGTTTCTATGAGAACAGGGCTCCTTAATACGGGAACGCATTTCGCTCGTATGTGAGCGCAGTACGCGGTGAAATATGCGGCAAAATGTGCCCCAATTTAACCCGTGTGAACATGGCCTTACAGTAGTCAAGACGAGAAAGAATAAGAGCAACAATGAGGGTTTGAGTTCTTTCCACAGTGAAAAAGGACGGTTTTTGGAGATTTTTGAGGTGCGGGGAAGGGGACGGACAAGGGATTTGGGTATAGGGGGGGAAGGTCAATCAGAATCTATTAACCCCCGACAGCGGGCCTGCTGCCCAGGAGAAATGGGGGTGCCACATACGGGAAACAAAATGGAAGGGGGGTTGGTTTAGTAGACGGTGGGATACAAAAGTTTAGTTTTAGTGAGTTTAGTTTAAATGGAGAGGACATGATGTAAGACAGGACAGACAGTCACTGGTGTATTGTAGAAAGGGAGGAGTGATGTCCCGGGACGGTGTAAAATTTGGGTGTCATCAGCATAAAAATGGTATGGAACCAAATTAAAGATGGTTTGTCCAAGTAGACTGAAAGAGGAAGAACCAAACTGATCCCCGGGGACCCCCAAAAGCAAGAGGAAGAGGGAGGATGGAACCTGCAAATGAGACACTGAAGGACGGTCAGAGAGGTAGGATGAGAACCAAGAGAGGGGTTTGTTTTTGAGGACAATGAGAGTGAGGAGGGGTGGTGACCCACAGGTCAAACCTTAAAAGGAGATCCAGAGAAGCACAAGGAGATTACCCTAGATTTTTTTTTGGTTTAGTAAGGCATTTTTCCAAGGAGTGAGGTGCGGAAAACCTGATTTTAGAAGCGAGAAGAATTTAAAAGAGAGATAGCGGATTAGGCGGAGTAGCCCCAAGGGTTTCCAGGAGTTTAAGATAAAGGGCAGGTTAAGACTGGGGAGTTGGCAGCGCAGGACGGATCCAGAGTGGGCTTTTCTTTGGGAGAGGGGTTATAACGGGTTTTTAAAAAACCATCAAATTATGGCATATCCCCCAAAAAAGGAACAGCTTAGATGGGAACAAATACCCTCATAAAACAGTATACCCCTATGGGATTAGCTTTTGAAAATGAGGCAAAAATAAATACCAATATACAGTCAAGTCACAATTTTTTATGACCCCATCCACCTAGACATTGGCATGCCTAGCTCATGAAGGAACAAAGTGGTGGGTAGCTTTGGGGGTAAATAAAGGGTGTGATAGGGGTGTTGCACCAATTCCCTTTGTTGCTTTCAGGGGTAAAAGGGGTTTTTTTATCAAAAACTGAAAAAAAGGGTTTTTTAAAGGGGTTTTGGGGGCCCAAAAGGGTTTGGCGGTTTTTCATAAACTCCCGAAAATTTGGGTAAAACTTTTTTTGCTTTGCCTCTGTGGAAAAAATTGTTCGTGAGTGGAAAAATGGTTGCATTACGAATAATGATAGAAAACTTTTGACCACCGCATTCCATTGATGAAAAGGGGTGAACATGGGTTTTACTAAAAATGGGGAAAGGGACAGACGAACACTACAGTGGAGCAGCTCCCCAAACCAAAATTTAAACAAAGGGGCAACCAGATGATATTTAAAAAAACCCCTTACTGTTTTGGGGGCCCTGACCCCGACAGATAGTCAAAAAGGGCTAAATCGTAAAAAATCTTACCTTTTACAGCAGTATAAAAATTGGCCCCTTTTTTTAAAATTTGCAAAGGGTTGCCCTTTCTCCGAGGGTTTTGCTTTTCCCCTGTTTTAAATTGCCCAGAGGGAAAGTTAGCAAATCAGGTTACAAACTCTTTAGAAAAAAACCCCCTGCAACCTTGTGGAAGAAAACAAGATGGTTTTGGGGCAAAAACTAAGTCTGGGAATTTTTTTTTTTGGTTTTCCGGGGGCCAATCATAAAGGAAACCTCGTAAAAGGGGAAACCAAACATTTTATAAATTTTTCCCTTTTTCCTGGGGCCAAAAGCCCAATACATGGAAACCCCAGTCCCCAACCCCAAGTTATTTTTTAAGGGCCCTTGGGCCAGGTGTTTTCCCTTCATGAAGGGACCAATGCTATAATTTGAAACAAACAAGCTATAAAATTTTAGTTAAAAACCATCCTGAAGCAGATATAAACTTTAAAGAGTCATGCACCCAACGCTTTTTCAGACAGTTGATCATTACAGGTAAAAAGAGTTACCCCTTATGGCTGACCTATTGATAACCTATCGTAAAAAATAGCTCATCAATTTAAGAAGTCTGGATAACCCCAAGTTGGAGTCTTGAGAGGTGACAAACCTTTGAATCCAAACTATGTTGACTATGTTCTTCACTACCAAGATTAGCTTTTAACATGTGGGGAACAGTAAATGAAGAAAAAAATTTTCTATATAGATTACTTTTGTTTATTTTTTTTTTGCTGAGGAAAAGTTTAAAAGTGATTTTTTTCATTTTTTAGTGCACCCCAAGGTTTTACTCCAGGTTACCCCCCGTGCTCTGCCCCTACTCTCCCTGCTTTTTTGTCTTATCTGATAGCAGGAATGGGTCATCAAAAGGGGTTTTAATTTACCCCCCCAGAGCTGCTGGAAGCTTGAGAGCTTGATTTTTTTTATCTCATCTAACAAGAAAAGAAACAAAATTACTTTTGAAAAACTTTAGCTCTAAAAGGTTCTCTGGATTTTTAAAGATAAAAAAATTTTCCTGCTCTCATGTCAATTAATTAGCGACCTTTGAATACGGAGCTGCTATCCCAAACCACGTACATCCGGGCCCAGGAAGGGGACAGGATGCATGAATGAAAACTGCCCTTCACCAAGGATCCTAACAACCCCTTAATCCCTTTACTGCCCTAGACCACAAGGTATACTGACAATAACCCTTTCTTTACCCTAAACCTCCAGTAAGTTACATAAATATTATAACTCGCAGTGTTCTGTTGTTTCTGTAACTCCCGTTCACTTTTTAGGGGGGGTTAACAAAAACGGGCATACAACCCCTTTCTTTGGCTTTTTTTTTCCCGGGCCCCCCTTGGGCCCTCCTGCATTCTGAGGGGAAATTACCATCTCAGCCGGGGAACGTCTCAGCCCAGAAAAAACCCTTAAAAAAATTGGGGAGGGCATTTGAAAAATTTTAAAAGGGGATTTACAACCCCTACAAAATTTTTAAAAAAAAGGGGTTAAAATTTTACACTTGTATAGGGGGGCGTACCTGGGCACTTCCCCGCTATATGTCTGCTTTTGAAAAAAAGGCGTTTCGAAGTTGTCCAGCGGGGTTCCAATTTTAAACCTTTGGCCCTGAGTGTCTTTGGGAATGAATTTAGTCAAAAACCTTTTTGTCATTGATTGTGCCCGACAGACTCCGGGCCTTTGGGCTCTGGTCGCCCCCCACGCCAAACGACTTTTAAACCGTGGTTTTGGCCTTAATACTGGGTTTTTTCTATTTACTGGTGAACTCCCGCCCTGCAGCTCTGTGTGTTTTAAATTATTCCGGGGCCAACCCCCCTTTGGCCAGGAATTTTCCCAGCACTTGTTTGGTTAACCTTTCCTTTTTTAAATTGCATTCCGGTTCCCGGGGGCGTAATAGAAAGAAAAGGGGCCCCCCAAAAGCTTTTTTTGGGAAATGGGGCCCACCTCCCTGACCAAAAAAAAAAAAAAAAAAATTTACCAGGAAATGCGGTTAGAAAAATTGTAGATAATAAAAGGGGGCCAAAATACTTAACCCCTTAAAATATCCCTTTTCATACATAAAAACAAAGCTCAATATACCAAGCCCAAACTTTTCCATTAACACTAAACATAGGAACCTAAATTATACCGCCAGAACTTGACCACAAAGTGCCCTGAAAATACCCCTACACTATTACGAAAACAGTTTCACAAAGACCAATATTTCCCCCCTATAGTGACCATATAGTGGTATTACTAGTTTTAACAGGCTCTGCAGATTGTATAAAACCCCAAACAGGTAGACAAATGTTTGGTGGGCTTTAGGGGCCATATAGGTAGGGTTTAGGAAGGACTAAAGGGGCCCCCTGTAAGTAGACAAAGGCCAAGCTTTAGGGGGGCCCATATAGGTAGGGAAGTTTAGGGGGGCCCATTAGGCCAAAAGGTTCAGGGGGTATAGGGGGTATTCAGGCAGGCCCGACAGGCTAAAAATATGGGGGCTTTAAAAGGGGGTATGTAGGCAGGCTTGTGGGGGACTTTGTAGGCAGGCTTGGGGGGGACTATGTAGGCAGGCTTGGGGGGGAATATGTAGGGAGGGGTGGGGGGTTTTAAAGGGGGGTTGGGGGGGATATAGGGAACTGGGGGGGTATGAAGGGAGGCATGGGGCTATGCAGGAGGCATGGGGGGCTATGGGGGCAGGCTTGGGGGGGGTACGTAGGGAGGGGGGGGGTAAAATAGGTAAAGGGTTGGGGGGTATGCAGGCAGGCTGGGGGGTTTTTAGGCAGGCTTGGGGGGGATGTTGGCCGGCCCCTTTGGGGGTATTTAGGGCCGGGTTTGGGGGTAAATTTTTTGGGAGGCTTGGGGGGTATATAGGGGAGGCTTTGGGGGTATATAGGCAGGCTTAGGGGGTATAAAGGCAGGGTTAGGGGGTAAACGGCAGGTTAAGGGGGGGATACAGGCGGGTTAGGATAAATACGGGGCTTAGGGGTAAAACCGGCAGGCTTAGGGATATAAACCCCGGCGGCTTAGGGGGTTTTAAAAAGGCAGGCTTAGGATATAACAGGCCCGGCCTTTGGGGGTATACAGGCAGGCTTAGGGGTTAAAACAGGGAGGCTTTGGGGTTTTATAGGGAGGGGGTTTGGGTTTTAAAATAGGGGGTTTGGGGGTATACAGGGGACTTAAGGGGGGGTTAGGCAGGCTTAAAGGGGGGATACAGGCAGGCTTAAAGGGGGGGGAATTAAAAGGGAGGCTTTGGGGGGATACAGGCAAAGGGTTACGGGGAAAACAGGGAAAGGGTTAAAGGGGGATATAGGCAGGCTTAAATGGGTATACAGGGAGGCTTTGGGGGGCCCGGGAAAAAAAAAGAAATTGTTTACTTTTCCTCAGTCCCCCCTCCCCGATGCGCCCCCGGGGTGCCCCGCCTTCTGAAACCTCTTGTCAGCGCGGCGGGGCGGTATGTGAAGTCAAAGCGCGCGCCCCGTGTTTACAGAGGGCCGGCAGGGGAAATAGCAAAGGGGGGGGAAGCGGAGCTCCATTCTGCAAAATCCGGGCGCGCCCTCTTTAACGCTCGGGCCGGAGGGCCCGGCGTTCAAAAGGTACAAAAGCGCCGGGAAACCCTAGACTGTACCCACCGCAGTGAACTAGTATGTTTTACTGCCGGGGGGCTCAGGAGCGGCATTACCCGGGGGAGGGACGCGGTACAGCTGCCCCGGGGGGGCGGGCCCCCCCAAGCGCACGGGCCCCGGGGCATTGCCTTTCTTTGCTAACCCCCCGTTACCCCCTGGGGGATTACCTATCACTTGTGTTCTTTCCCTTTTCCTGTTCCCTTTGATAGGACTCTCTTCCTTTCTTCTTTTTCCCGCTATATGGTTTCCTCTCGGGCCCTTTTTGGGTTTACCTTTTTCTGCTTGGATTTCCTTCTGTCCTTTTTGACCTTGGGTTGGGGCCTTTGTTACTCTTTTTTTCACCGGTTTTTTGTTTCTGCGCCCGCCCGGGTTTGTTTGGGTGACCCTTCCCGTCCCGACTTCCCCGGGTTTGTTTTGTGTTTGGCCGTCCCGGGGTCTTGTCTCACTTGGCTCAGAGTAGCTCTCAGTCTTTGGGTTGGGGGCCCAACCCAGTAAGGAGTTGGGTACCTCCAAGAGGGGGGGGGAGGGACATTGGCTGAGCCAAACATCAGGGGCCCACTCTGTCTTATCCTTCTCGTGCGCCCCCGAAATGTTTTCCCTTTTCAACCCTTTTTTGACCCAAATTCCCCAACACAGCTGCCAAAATCAACCCCCAAACCATATTATCAAAATTTTTAATTGGAGTTTTGCTTATATTTTTTTTTGTAAAAAAATTTAAAAGGGGGGGTCTCACTACAAGGATTGCTTTTTATGTCAAAGATCTTGCAAAAACAAGTCACTTTGCAGTATGTGTCCATTAACGGTGTCCTACCTATTCCTAGATATCCCCTCTTGTATGGGCTACATCAGCTCCTTAGGTCGCTGTAGCAACAGACCTGTTTTTTCTTTCGTAATATGCTGTCAGCGCTAGTCGCTACAGCTACAGACCTGGTGTCCTCAGCAGCTCGTCACTGCAGGCCAGTAGAATCCAGTAAAGTCAGTAAACATGTCCCTGAATTAAAAAATGAAACCTAGAAAACAGGACTGCGGTATGATGAATTGATGTAGTGAGACAACCCTTTTAAAGGGGTTGTCTCACTACGTTGATTCCTCTTACCTCAGTCCTGTTTTCTTGGTTTCATTTTGAATTCAGGGGCATGTTTACTGGCTGCCACTAGGCAGCAGTAGAAGCCAGGTCTGTAGCTATAGCAACCCGTGCTGGCAGCCTATCATGAGAGATCAAACAGGTCTGTAGCTATAGCAACCTGAGGAGCTGATGAGGGGATATCTAGGAATAGATAGGACACTGTTAATGGACACATATTGCTAAGGGACTTGTTTTTGCAATATCTTTAACATAAAAAGCAGCGATCCTTGTAGTGAGACAACCCCTTTAACTCTTATTTACAAGCAGCGACCCTTGAACCTGGAACCCTGCAGTATGTTTCTAGTTATGGATGTATGAAATATATTGTACTTTCCATCCAGTAAAATCAAACTGCAAAAGAGTCTTTTATGAATGCAATGAGATAAAAACCCAAAAAAGAGAAAACCCAGTGTTATGATAAATACATGGTTTGCCAGTGTTTGCTAAACCCCCAAAGATCTCTGACACCAGGCTTTCACATGATACTTCACAGACCGCTTGCACTCATTGGCCATGAAAGAGGTAGTTTTACAGCCGCAGTGCCACTTGCTGCCTTAGTAGCAAATATTTGCAGCTAGGACGACTGGTGATGCTTTTTATTTTGCAGAATATTTTACAGAGTGCCAGAACGTCAGTTTCTCCACCCTCTGCTCCATCAGATGGGGGCAGTCTGGAAATCTGGAAATGGCTCTGACACTAGAACGAGTTTCTCCTAATTATTATTATTTTTTTAATTTGAGCGGAATCGCCATAGTTACAATATGTTCCCAGTGCCACTGGAAAGAGTGAGGTAATGTAATACACACATACACACATATAAATACACAGCAGGCGAGGAATCTGGGAGGAGGCTGACGGGAAGCCGGCGCTGTCACAAGTCTTAGGGCTTCATAAACAAAAGGTGCATTTTTTCTCAGTGACACATATGGAAGGTGGCACACCATGGAGGCACTCTGCTGCACCTTCATCAAACAGACCTGCTGTGTTGTGGCATGCATGAAGACACAGCCTGAAAGATAGTTATATTAAATACAGGGAATCTCTAGGTTAGTATAGAAACATGGCAGGCACGTAGCACGGATGGGTGCAGCGATTGGCAATTGGCATATTATGAGACTTTGGCTGGTTAGAGTGACAATGTAGTGCCCATCCCTATTGGGTTTACATACAACTTTCACCCAAGAGCTGTACACAGTTATACATGATGACTGATGACCAGAACCAAAGGTGGCACTTTTCTTGAGCATTAGACTTAGATCATGGCCAGAAAAGGCTCCATCCACATAACGTTGCGGCCTCCAATAGTGGTATTCACTGGGATACCTTGTAAAGGGTATCCTGATGTATAATCTGGTGGGGAGCCATAGGAGTCTATAACGCACATGTTTTAATCTAAAGCACTCAGGACAAATATGACCCTTACGCCTCATTTTATGTGGCCCCTGAGACATAGACATAGCATGCAGGGATGGGCATGGTCTGGACAAAGGACTAACTCCCCACTTTTCCTGGAGGATGCAGCCAGCAGTTGGCAGAGGCAACGGCACCATGACCCTGAGCAATACTGAGGCTTGCTCTGCGCCACCGAATATCCCCACCTCCAGCCCCCCTTACCTTAAACCCCTTGACTGCCCGTGACCCGGCCCCAAATGACTACACAGACCACCAACTGGATTAAATTGGCCACAGCAGCCGCTTTACTAAAAAAATACAAACATAGATTTACTTTGCATACAAATATATAAATAACCTTTTCAATAAATACATATATATATATATCCATAAAACAAGTATCTGTAAACCACATAACTCCATACCAACCACCTAATATAAACTTTTGTTACCAAGTAATGAAGTACAACAGCTGCCACCAATGGGGCAGAGGTCCTTGAAGCTAAAGGACCTAGCGACCAAATCCCGGAAGGGAAATACACCACTACTCCCAGCCGTACTCCACTGGCTCGGAGGTCCAAAAGCCATACTAGATGGCACACCCAATTTGCTCTCCCGGGATACCAGCCTGAAAAGAGCCCACCACAGCCAGTCCTAGTCATACCCCGAATGACTCCCTCACCCCCTATCCTCTTCCAACTCCAAGAACCCCTGCCGCCAACAGCCACCATGACGAACTGGACAGCGATGACATCCTTAACCCCTCCAAATCAGCCTAAAACCAACCCCACCTACGCCATCCTGATCCAAAGTCCACCCACTATAGGGAGGGCGAGCAGGACTGCTGCCTCGCGCTGCGCCAACTGCTCCCTGGGCGGAAGAAGAGGTCTAGAAGACCTTGTGTCACTTCCGGCCCGCCTCCTCTGAACTCCTCCAGCCGCCCAGCGCATAGTAATGCGCCCAGCGTTCCAGGTCATGCCGCGCCTCCCCTATGGGTGGGGGTGGGGAGGCGGTCCGGCGCGCTTCTGCACGGAGAGCAGCTGCCATCTTAGATTCAGAGCTCCAGCATGTGCCTCCAAATTGCTACATTCATCACAGAAAAGAAAAAAACCCTCCTAAGAATACATCACAAAACATAACTTTTACTAATAATCTTTAAACAATCGCAGAGTCCCATTACAATGTCAAAAATAAGATTATAACATCATCAAAAGACATCAAAACAATTTATATACTATTTACAGTGTATATTTCTATACATTTCCACCACAAGGTCTCAAAGTCCACACAGAAAATGCTGGAGTCCAGGGATCATACATCCCAAAAGACAATCAGCATCTGCGAGTGGTCTTATCACTACTTACCCATTGAGGAATCTGGTCGTTTTTGACCAGAAGAAACGCATCTGAGTCTTTATAGACACCGTTTTGGGTGTCTAACTTTATATTCCCAGTGTCATATATATACTCCATTGGTGTTAGTGACAGGTGAGAAACAGTTTGTGGGGTCGTCCTTGTCGCAGCGGTTACTCCAAGGGAGAGGTGTTTTTAGGGACAGTAATAATGAGCATTACTGACATTGTTTTTTCTCTCCTAGACATCTGCTTTCCTGGACGTCAGCATTTATGTGTGGACTTTGAGACCCTGTGGTGGTAATGTATAGAAATATACACTGTAAATAATATACACATTGTTTTGATGTCTTTTAATGATGTTTTTATCTCATTTTTTGACGTATTAATGGGACTCTGTGATTTTAAAGACTATTAGTAAATGTTATGTTTTAGGGGCCGTTCACATGGCAAGTGACAAATACCGGTCGGTTTATGCGACCGGTACTTGCAATGTTTTGCGGCCGTCCCCACGGCCGCAGGCGGGGCGGCTTTTCTCCGCGATGAGTGGAGAAAAGCCCTCCCCCTTCACATTGAGATGCACATATTCCGTCCTGAAACTGGACGGAAGAATGTGCATGCTCAATGGAATTCGGGCAGCCCGCGGGCGGAAAAACCGCCGGCCGAAAACCCGTGCAGTGGGGACATGCCCTTATGATGTATTTTTAGGAAGTTTTTGTTCTTTTCTGTGATTATTGTAAGACCCCTTCCTTATCCATGTTCTAATTCTGTCAGTATTGCGAATTGCTATATTCAGCAACTCACAGGCGGTGGCACAACTCTGACTGCCCTAACCAGGCACCCTCCAAAGTAGGAAGCTCAGCGCTGAAGAGGAGGAAGGGGCCGCCTGTTATACAACCGTAAAATACATCTTGGCCTTCTACTGACCACATGGCATCATGACATCTCTGGTGAAAAAATTTGAGCTATTTTATTAGCAACCCACAACAATGGTACATTCACCATAGAGAGCTGCTGGGACACTGCCGTTTGCTGCATATGGGGCGACATGGATAATTTTTGGAGCCCAGGCGCCATTTTTTTGCGCTCATTCGTAGCGTAGAATGTGCCTGAATCTATAAACCTGTTCTACTGCGGGTCATAGATTTAGCGCTTTCTAGCTACAAAGCGACACTTCAGGCTCAGGTAAACCACTTTTAAAGTGTTCTACCTATTCAAGCAGTAATGCGCCTGGATTTGCTGTACTGAAGCTAAAATTGTGTAGAATTGTACAGTTTAGTGCGACACCCCTCCAGCGCACCCCCCGATCTCATGCGCATTACAAAGTGCAGCGGGCGCTCTATAATACACCTGATATTGACGTGCGCCAGGTTACAAATAGAGTGAACGGGACTGCGTTAGTTTTTTGGCTAAAAAGATGCCAGACTTCATACATGTTGCCCATGTTGTCTAAAGTTATTGAACCCTTTGGTACAGAGCAGTTACATTTATACAGTCTTACATTTTCAAATGGCCATTTAAGGGCAACCATTAAAGGGGTTGTCTCACTACAAAGATTAGCTTTCAACACGGAGGGGACAGTGAATGAAAATGTTTTCCAAATACATTGCTTTGTTTATTTTTCTTTGTTAAGGAGATAAAAGTAATTTTTTTCAGCTCACGTTGCGCTCAGGTTTCTCTAGGTTACCAACCTGCTCTCTCTACTGTTTTATATGATAGCAGTGATGGTGTCATCACACAGTTCGGCAAACAGAACTGCTGGCTGCTTGAGAACTTGAGTGTTATCTAATCTAACAAGCAAAGGAGACTAATTTCTTTTGTTTACTATAGCTCTGGAGTTTCTCTGGACTTTAGATACACATCTCCTGCTCTCATAGAAGCCTTTTGAATACCAGAGCTGATATGCTAATCACTGCCATAGAACCACCCACAGCCTGACCAGGAAGAGAAAGGATGCATTAATGAAAGCTGCTTTTGGCTTGGTAACAAAAAAAAAGAATTTGACACCCCTCCTTGGGTAAACAGGTTTCTTTTTAGACTACTTTTGCTCTATTTCCTGGACACATATGCTTTATTTGCCGAACACAAAAGCATGATCCATATACCATGCATTGTCGAAAAGAGACAATGTAGTCCAACAAAACCTGTCCACTACGCCTTGGCACCGACATGGTATATATTGAGGTAACGTTTTCAAGGTATCCAAATAAATACCGTGTTTCCCCGAAAATATTATGTCTTATTGTGTCTTATATTAATTTTTGCTCCTAAAGACGAGCTCAGACTTATTTTTAGGGGATGTCTTATCTTTCCATGAACAAGAATTCACATTTATTGTTGAACAAAAATCCACATGTAGTAATATACTGTAGTGATTTCATCACAAATATCAGCATAAGCAGCCAAACTCTGAATTGCATAAAAAAAATGCACTATGTCTTATTTTCGGGGTGTAACGGCTGGGTAGTGGATCCTCTGGACCACCGCAAGAGATGATAGTTAAGCCACGCCAGGGAACGGAATCTAAGTAGCCCCCGTTTTTCACCAGCGCCCGCGGCAAAGCGGTTTGGACTTGCTGCCGCGTTGAGGCTACCAGGTCGTCCCCCCTGACGTGACTTGCGTGCGGCGGCAGCCGAGGTGCACGTGGTACAGAGTCGTAGTCCAAAAATCGAGTCCGTGGGCAGGCAGTAAGGTCAGGCAGGCGGCAAATGTTCGTTTGGTTGTGGACAGGCAGGGAAAGGGCAGGGCACGGCAGAGGTTCGAGTTGAGAAACGTACAGGAGGTCTGGGACACGGTAAGTCGAGAATATACTTTAGAACGCTTTCTCTAAGGCTCGGGGGAACATAGATCCAGCAGGGAAGTGACGTGGATCCAAACCTAAAATAGAGACAGGGGCCCGGCAATTAACCAATTACCGGAGCACTTTTCCCTTTAAATTTACATGGACGAGCGCGCGCTAGGGGACGCGCATGCGCATTCCGGCCGGCAGGGGACGAGGACCGGACGGGAGCGAGGCCAGGTGAGTGGATGGGTGCGACCATGGCCAGCAGCGCGACCCGCGGCGCCACGCGTCCCCGCCAGGGACCCGCCCTGGGGAACGCGGGTGCGACCGCGGTCCGTGGACCGGATCGTGGCGCAACCCGTTACACGGGGAAACAGGGTATCACAGACAGGAGCCAAAAACGTGATGTGAGAAGGGCCTTAGTTCAAGGCAATGCTTTTGAGCATCCTTCCAAGAAAATGCCCAATTATTTGCTGCAGGTAAAAGTTGCTTCCTGTTCAAAATATAAAATCTTAAAGGGGTTATACATGGTTAGAAAAGCATGGCTGCTTCATTCTAGGAATAGCACCATGCCTATCCACAAGGTGTGTGTGGTATTGCAGTTAAGTTTAAGTCGGTACAATACTAGACACAACTCCTGGACAGCTGTGGTGCTGTCACTGAAAGAAAGCAGCCGTGTTTTTTTTAAAATTATGGTAAATGTAATAATTGTCTCATAATCCCCAGATTCATATACAGTATGTTAGGTAATGTGCTTTAAAGCAGCAGATACAAGGGACTCAAATATTATCACACAATCCACATCTGTTGCTCAGTTAGATGCTTTGTATCTGCTTTATACACTCACCGGCCACTTTATTAGGTACACCTGTCCAACTGCTCGTTAACTCTTAATTTCTAATCAGCCAATCACATGGCGGCAACTCAGTGCATTTAGGCATGTAGACATGGTCAAGACAATCTCCTGCAGTTCAAACCGAGCATCAGAATGGGAAGAAAGGAGATTTGAGTGCCTTTGAACGTGGCATGGTTGTTGGTGCCAGAAGGGCTGGGCTGAGTATTTTAAAACTGCTGATCTCCTGGGATTTTCACGCACAACCATCTCTAGGTTTACAGAGAATGGTCCGAAAAAGAAAAAACTTCCAGTGAGCGGCAGTCCTGTGGGCGGAAATGCCTTGTTGATGCCAGAGGTCAAGGAGAATGGGCATACTGGTTTCGAGCTGAAGAAGGGCAAAGTGACTCAAATAGCCCCGTTACAACCAAGTAGGCAAAGAGCATCTCTGAACCACAGTATGGCGAACTTTGAGGCAGATGGGCTACAGCACAGAAGACACACGGTGTGCCATCCTTTTCAGCTAAGAACAGAAATGAGTCCATTGCCCAAGCCCCCGAATTTGGGGACAGTAAAGATTGGAAAAACGTTGCCTGTCTGATGAGTCTCAATTTCTGCTGCGACATTTTGGATGGTAGGGTCAAAATTTTGGGGGGGGGGGGTCAACAACATGAAACATGGATCCATCCTGCCTTTGTATCAAGGGTTCAGGCTGTGGTGTGTTGTCAGGGGTGGGGAAAAATATTTCATGGCACTCTTTGGGCCCCTTGGTACCAATTTGATCATCGTTGCAACGCCACAGGCCTACTATTATTGTTGCTGACAGTCCATCCCTTATGACACAAATGTACCCAACATCTATGGCTACTTTCAGCAGATAAATGCACCATGTCATAAACTGGAATCATCTCAGACTGGTTTTGAACATAGGAATGCTTTCCAGCACCTTGTTTTGAATCTATGTCACGAAGAATTGAGCATTTTCTGAAGGCAAAAAGGGGTCCAACCCTTACTAGCATGGGAAAGCCTAATAAAGTGGCCGTGAGTGTAATGATATATTAAAAAGGGTGCCCAAGTATACCCATGCCACTTTATGTTCTACCACTGAAGGCTTTTTCACACGTTTTAATTTGGGGGGCCGTAATTACGCCCGAAATTACGCCGTGTGGACGGGGCGGGGGCCCACCCTTCCCCCCGGCCCATAGACTTTCATTACCAACGCCGCGGGGTAATTATCACAGTCAATTAACCTCCCCCCCGCGGCGTATTCGCCGAGCAGGGAGGAACGTAATCCTTAGTTCTCTATGGCTGTGATTACCTATGACTGGGACGTATTCCAGCCGTAATTTTTCCAGTACGGGTTAATTCGGAACTGAAAATACGACCCATTTTAAGTCGTTGAACTTTGGCCTAAGAGCAGTTAATTGGCCTTCAGTTAGAGACTGACTTCTACAATCTTTTTATTCAGTTAAACTATTAGTGAGGTCTAAACTCTTCCCGGGAAAGACCCATCTTGTCGACATCCTTACCAGTGAGGGAAGAAGTGGAAAACAGGCTACAGAGACAACATGTCCTTATAGGAAGGTCGTCATGTAAACTGTTTTTCTTGAAAATCTAGTTCATGGTAGCATCGGTACATTGAATATTGTCTATATTAGGATATGTTCGCATGTTCAGGATTTTTAAGTTGAAAATATATGAGAGTATTTTAAGGTTATCTGCCTCGGAAGTTTGCGTGTTTTCCTCCAATTATTTTTTGCAGTTTGACAATTTGAGACGTGGGTTGTTGAATGGTATTTTGAAGTGGATTTTGCATAATGGAATATAACTTTTTGAACCTATGAGCTTTTTGAACTATGTCTAAAAAGCCACTTATGCAGACAGAAGCCTCTGAAGGAAGAGGGCAAAGACCCTCAAAACAGCAGATGGTATCTTGCTTAAAGGGTTTTTTTTTTCTTACTACAAAAATTAACTTTCCTCATGAAGGGGCAGTTAAATGAAAACTTTTTCTAAACACATTGGTCAATAAATATTACTTTAGTCATGAGATAAGATACATTTCATGTGCTTTAGAGTGCACACTGGTTTCTATGGTTATCTGGTTGCCAGACCGTAACGCTGTTATCTGGTTACCTGAGAAAGCACGGCACAGAGTGACATCACCCCAAAGACGGACAGAGCATCCAGAGAAAACTAATTATCTCTAACAAGATTATAGATAAGCAACTGTTTTCAGTCCTCACAGCACATGTACCTTGTGTTTACTGAAGATTAGATCTGTCGGGCTGTGGATGCACCCGTTCCCCTCCGGTAGTGTCCTTACTGGGTGTGGCTGTTGCCGCGGGTGGGCACAATTGTGCTTCTGAACTATACTCAGCTCTTCGCGCTTCTGCTTCTCTGCATATCTCTGCTTGCCAATGCGCGTGTCCCCGCTCCACAGGGAGCTTGCGTGCCGGCTCTGTATAGTTAAGAGGTCCAGCGGTTATTGGCTAATTGCCGGGTGCTGACCTTATATCTTCCTGCGCTTCCCTGTCGGATATACAGTGCCTGAGTCTGAGAGAAAGCACTGTTTAGTGTTTCAGTCTTACCATGTATCTTGACCTATGCCTCCCTCCCCTGACCACGTTCTGCCTGCTGCCTGCCCTGACCT
This sequence comes from Phyllomedusa bahiana, assembly GCA_025379985.1. Lineage (NCBI taxonomy): Eukaryota > Metazoa > Chordata > Amphibia > Anura > Hylidae > Phyllomedusa > Phyllomedusa bahiana. Next base: position 4,906 of record JAODAL010016564.1, on the reverse strand, counting down.
TCCTGCCTGTCCCCGACCACGAGCCTGTCTAATAGTTCTGTACCCTACTACACCTCGGATGCCCACGCAAGCAAGTTGCATGAGAGGTAGCGACCTGTGGGTCTCTTGTTTTCGCAAGCCCAACCTGCCTTGCGGTGATAACTAGGGGCCCCTAATACATCGCTCCCTGACGTTGCTTACCTCACCGCTTGCGTTGGTCCAGTGGATCCACACAACAGTGGTCGTTACAGTCCACACCAGCGGTCATTACACCTACACTTGTCACTATAATAGCTCAGGTACTTACAGTGACGCTAGATATGCTAATCACTGCTATAGAACCATCCACATTCTGAGAAGACAGAGTGAGAGTAAAACTGCTTGTGACTCAGTGAAACAGCCTTGTGAGAAAACCCCTTTAACTTTAAATTCATAGTCATGTTTCAAGGCTCTATAGTGGGTCAGGTGATAAATGTCTGATCACAGGGACCCCCACCGAACACTAAAACGGGCCTACATCTTTCCACACTGCACTTGTGTGGCGGGTAACTCTTGTAAGGCTTCACACACCTTCATGGTGCGTCTTCCTAGTGAGCAACATTACTCCTGTTAGGAACTGGATTTTAAAAATACTCCATTAAAGGTTGCATAACCACCACATGACCAGGACTCCACCTATCCTTCTATAGAAGACATTTTTGTCGTTGGTTGGAAGTACAAAGAGCAGAGTCATTCTATAGTTAGTTATTCCCCTCCCTCAAAAAAAGATTATGAAAATTTTCCAAAAATAAGTGATTTCCAGCAGCAGGAGGGCGCTCCTCATGAAGATTATCATTAAAGGGGTATTCTTGCTACAAAGATCATATCTCAGATTATCGGGACAGTAAAAATAAGCACTTTTGTAATTGGGTTGCCTTACCTAAGTCACTTAGTATAGTGCATCTGTTTTCTATTTCTGCTGCTGCTAGTCGGGACACGCCCCCTTTTCTGTGATTGGCTAGTCGGGACATGCCCCTGACAATTCCCGGACAGGGGCCCTGCCTGTGATTGGCCGCGGCATTCATTAAAGCCTGTTGTATACGCCCCCAGACGGGGAAAGCCCCGACACGCCCCTTTTGCTGATTGGCTCCTGCACCCTGTGTTTACTCCCCTCAATTTGTTAAAACGAAAGTAAAACCACATGTGAAGGGCTGCTGCTGATACCACTCCCCTCTAAGTGAATGATCGGGAAATTTACTGACTGTTTAACTCATAGATCCCCTCAAAAACACGCAGTCCTTTTTTTCCCTCCATATAACAGGTCAACAGTCTCCTTCCTGATAAAAGGGGGGGGGGGGGGGGGGGGCGGGGCAGTGTGCTTCCTAACTTTTTTTCACAGTTCAGGCTTTGTAAACTTTTTTTAGCAAGAAGGACTTGTGATCCGGGAGAAAAGGGCCTTGTAACACAAGAGAACACGCAAGCTGCAGATCTTTCTGTCCAACAACCTTCCCCTTCTACTGCAAATACAGAAAAAATGATGTAACACTCTTCAGGAGGGGGAGACCGCCTGCGAGAGGAGAGACACACCGCGACAGGGAACACCCCTGGGGGGACCGCCTGTGAAGGGGGGAAAGGGAGAAAACGCCTGCTGAGAGGAAAACCGCCTGCAAAGGGGAAGACAGCCGCTGAGAGGAGACGGCTGCTGAAGGAGAGACGCCTGCGAGAGGAGAACAGCCTGCTTAGAGGAGAGACAGCCTGCGAGAGGGGACACCCCTGCTGAAGGGGAGACAGCTGCTGAAGGGGAACAGCCTGCTGAAGGGAGACAGCCGCTGAAGGGAGACACCCTGCTAAGAGGAAGACAGCCGCTGAGGGGAGGACACGCCTCGGGGAAGAGAGACCCCCGCTGAGGGAGAACAGCCTCTGAGAGGAAACGGGGGGCCTCTGAGAGGAAACAACCCCTGCTGGGGAAACATGCCGGGAAAGGGGGGAAAAAACCCTGCTGAGAGGAAGACACCCTCTACAGGGAGACACGCCTGCTGAGGGAGAGAAACGCCTGCTGAAGGAGAGCACCCTGCTAAAGGGGAGAACAGCCTGCTGAAGGAGAGACACCGCGAGGGAGAAGAAAAGCCCTGAGAGGAAGACACCCCCTGACGGGGAGACACCCTGCGAAGGAAGCACCTGCAAAGGGGGAAACACCCCGGGAGAGGAAAACAGCCTCTGAGAGAAGAAAAGCCGCTGAGAGGAAACCCCTGCTAAAGGGAGAAAAAACCCTGCTGAAGGGGGACACCCTGCTAGAGGAAGACAGCCTGCGAGAGGAGAGACAGCCTGCTGAGAGGAGACACACCCTGACGGAGACAAGCCTGCGAGAGGAAGACACCTCGGGAGGAGAACAGCCTGCTGAGGGGAAGACAGCCTGCGAAGGGAGACAGCCGCCAGGGGGAGACACGCCGCTGAGAGGAGAACATCCTGCTGAAGGAGAGACACCGCTGAAGGGGAGACAGGCCTAGGAAAACACCCCTGCTGAGGGGGAGAGACACCCTCTGAGAGGAAGACAGCTGCTAAAGGGGAGAACAGCCTCTAAGGAAGAAAAGGCCCTGAGGGGAAGACGCCTGCTGAGAGGAACACGCCCGCTGAGAGGAAAACGGGCTGCTGGAGGAGAGACACGCCCGGGGGGAACCCCCCCCTGGGGGCCCTGCTGATAGGAAAACCCACCTTTTGAGGGGAGAGACACCCTTTTAGGAGAGACGCTGCTGAGAGGAGAAAACAGCCTGCTGGGGAGGAAGAAGCCTGCAAGGAGAGACACCCCTGCGAGGAAGAAAACCTGCTGAGGGGAAGACACGCCTCTGAGGGGAAAGGCACCTGCAGAGGGGAGACACCCTCGGGGGAGAGACAGCCTGCTGAGGGGAAGACAGCCTGTTTTAGGGGAGAGACAAGCCTGCGAGAGGAGAGACAGCCGCGAGAGGAGGACACCCTCTAGAGGAGAGACAGCCTCTAGAGGAGAGACACCCCCTGCTGGGAGGAGAACACGCCTGGGGGAGAGGAGAGACCGCCTGCTGAGAGGGGAGACACGCCTCCTAAGGGGAAAAAGGGAAAGGGAAATCCCCTGCGAGAGGAGAAAAACCTCTAGAGGAGAGACACGCCTGCTGAGGGAGAGGACACCCTGCTGAGGGGAAGAAAACCCTCAAAAAAACAGGGGGGGGGAAGACACGCCTGCTGAGGGGAAGGGGACACGCCTGTAAAGGAGAAAAAGCGCCTGCGAAGGAGAGACAGCCTGCTGAGAGGAGAGACACCCTTAAGGGAGAGACAAAGCCGCTGAAGAAGACAGTCTGCTGAAGGAGAGACACGCCTGCTGAGAGGAAAAAGACCCCCTCTGAGGGGGAAGACAAGCCTCCCAGAGGAAGCCCGCCTGCTGAGGGGAAGACCGCCTGTAAGGAAGACACGCCGCTAAGAGAGACAGCCTGCGGGGAGAGACACGGCCCTGAAGGGGGAGAAGCCCTTCGGGGCCTTGGAAAGGAAGACCCCTCCAGGGGAAACACCCTCGAAGAGAGACACGCCTGCTAAGGAAGGGGGGGAGAGACACCCGCTGAAGAGAGACACGCCTTGAGAGAAGGACCGCCGCTGAGGAGAACACCCTGCTGAGAGGGGAGACCCCCCAAAACCCCTGAAGGAAAGACACCCGCCCCTTTGCTTAGGGGAGAGAACTCTGCTGAAGGGAGACACACCTGCGAGAGGAGAGACACCCTGCTGAAGGAAGACACTGCTGACAGGAGAGAAACGCCTGCTGAAGGAGAGACACCCTGCAAAGGGGGAAGGAAACACCCTCTGACAGGAGAACACCCCGAATGGGGGAAAAAGGGGAAGGAGAGACAGCCGCTGAAGGAGAGACACACCTTTCTGACAGGAAGACAGCCTCAAAGGGGAAAAACCCCCCTGAAGGAGAGACACCCTGCGAGAGGGAGAAACACGCCTCTGAGAAGAACACGCCTGTGAAGGAAACCGCCCCTTTTTTAAATTCAATCTCATAGAATTAGCTAAGAGCACAAATATTTTCAACCTATAAAACCCCTTTAAATTTTATATCCAGCAAAGAATGAGTTGTTTTTTTTAATTGTGTACTCTTTTTTAGTAGAGTTTAGTAGAGTGAATGAATAGAGTTTTAAAGTTCTTCTCACTTTTGTCTTTACAGGAGCAAGCTGTATGGAGGGGTTCTGTGTGTTACCATCACATACTTTATTATGGGTATATGTCATCTTTAATATTTGTACATGTCTAGTTGTTGTCATTTTGACATTACTTGTTGCATTAATTATTGCATTATTGTATTTCCACTGTGTGCTTCCAATTATTTGACCGTATTACCCCGTGGAGGGACTTTCATGCAAGGTTGAACCAGGAACAAGGTTTTGTGAAGTGCACATGGGGACCATGGTGAGTAAGAAATAAATTCACTTCACTTCATTAAAGCGCTTTACCTGTAGATCGGGGTCACAAAGCTGCCTTTTGTTCTCACAACATACGTGACCTAACTTATTTTTTCAAAAAATTTTTTTTGGATGTCAACCAAAAACGGTTTTTTTTTTAGTCTGTATGAGGGGTGGCCCCTCTTTGGGCTTTTGCACTCTGCCCATCTCCACGGGGTTTTTAAACCAGTGCAGGATTTTCAGAGTAGTCCTTTCATTTTCCAAGGTGTTAGAGTCTGAACAGGCTCCGGGAGAGGAAGTTTTAGTGTATACCACCTGGTTTTGGGGTCCCCTTGACCAATTGGGGGGGATTTTAAACTTTTGATAAAAACTGTGAATAAAAACCCCAAATTTTAAAATTTTTTCCTTAGCAGTAATGTTTTTTTTAAAAAAATTCCTATATGCCTTTAAGTTTTATTTAGTTGTTAGTGGCGCGACATTTGGAATAGAAATGCAGTCCCCTTTTTCAAAAAATGGTTTTTGGGTGC